>CAIGRH010086866.1:0-16696 GCA_903798295.1 Fraxinus nigra
AACACTTTAATAGATAGCAATAAGTGAAGCTCAAGTGTTCGATTTAGTAAAACTTTGATGTGTTGAATGATTTTCAAGAATTGATTTAATCAAAAGTTTTTCAAAACAAATTGAATTGATAATGAGAAATAGGATGAGAAATCAATGCTATTTTGCTTAAAAGAATCTCACTTTAATGCTCTCTTATTATATTAATGAATGACAAATGAGTTGGTATTTATAGAAGTGAAAAACACCAACTTTTTTGCCTAATTGAACAACCCATCCGAACGTCCCGAACATTACCTGACGACCCAAAAAGTAGCCATTGAAATCAGTCACACCAATCGAAAATTTGACCGTTGCTAGCGAACCGGACGTCTGATTCGCCATCCGGATGGCCAGAAAGTTTCTTGACCATTTTTTTTGTTTTGTTTGCAGCCAGTTGATTTTGCATGACATTTTTACTAGATATTTAAATGTGAGTGATGTTTAATAGTATTTAAAATTAAGTTGAAAATCTTACATTTGAAAAATAATTTTTGTACAAATGCTTTACCTTTACAAACGAGCTAAAGACATATAGTTCCAATATCTTCGATTGATTTGATGTGAGTGCTCGATTTTGAAATGACACAAAGTTTGTCTTCATTTGTTTTGCCGTGAGAGATCGATTGATTTTCATCTTGAACTCTCTTGATCGACAACTTTTCATCTAGTAGTTTTGTCTCCAATTTGATTAAGTCAGCAACATGTAACATTTGAAGATTCGAATAAATATTAGAGACAAATATAGTTTGTTTGTTATAATACAAACATAAGATTTAACCATAGGTCAACAATTTCTCCCCTTTTTGATTATGACAAATAATAGATGATTTGCAATAAGAAGAATACTTTATCTCATATGATTCATATACTCGCAATGCTCTCCCCCTATGTTTTATAGATCAAGAATTCTCCCTTTCTTATTCACATTAAACATGCATATCATCGTTCATATATTTTTCCCCTTTTGGCATAAGCAAAAAGTAATCTCAAAGATAAGGCAAAACATGGCAAAGAAGATTCACAATGAAATATTCAACATGTAGCAAATAGATAATGTTAACATGAAGCGAAATGTGAGAAAATATCCATAATAAAGAAAGTAAAGATAAAATCCATGATAATGTGAGATCAAACTAGGACTAGGACTTTGGAGGAGGTGGTGGAGGAAACTGGGCATAGAAAAGATTTTGCTAAACCTGCATCGCCGTTTGTTAAGCTTGAAATGCTTTCTGTTGAGCTAGTACCCGATGGAACATTCCACCGAGACCATCAATCGTGGATGTAAGAGAGTCGATGCGACCATTCAAGAAGTTGTACTGATCCTCGGTGAATGTGAAGCCATTGCCCAATGAATGAGGGATACTAGACCTCAGAATGTTGGGAGGAGGAACATGGGCTTTTGGTACATCATCACCTTCGTCATCACCCTCAAAAGGTAAAGTCAATGGACCCGAGATGGGGTCGAATCCCTTGGTATGTGCTACCTCCTAACCATGTTCTTTAATGATTTTCATGCGTTTAAGGGTTTTGATGTTGATAGTGTCAATGGGTTTAAGTTGGACATATGTTTCATCATCTAGTGTGATTGAAAGTGTTTGAAAATCTTAGTGAGAAGCATGCCATAGGGTAAAGCTTTAACATTTCGTGATGAATGGACAAACTTTGTAAGTCCTAATGCAATGGTTGGGAAATCAAGTTTCCTTGGGTGATATTTTCAAAATTTTCCTAATGACTCAACGACAAGCCTCAGTGGGGTCATAGCCATCGAGTGTGGGATGTGCCTTGTGTAGAAAAATTTATGTTTCACACACTTCAAGTTCCAAAATGTCACGAATGAGTGCTTTGTTTATAACATCACATTTATTTTTAACTAGACAAGAAATGTCACTGAAATGGGAAATCGACATATCTTTGTAAAATTCTTTCATGAGTCGTGGGTATGCATGCTCTTCTAATCTTGCAATTGAAATCCATCCCATATTTTCAAAAAGTTCCTCAATATGAAATGAGGGTGCTTCGATAGTAAAACCCGCAAAATCAACATTTTTACGTATCAAAACGGGTGATTTTTCAAATGGGTTGGTCGGCACATTGGGTTCTAAATCAAGCTTCTCATCGGATGAAGAAGGTAAAGTGTGCCTCATCATGCTTTTGAGCCTTTTACCTATCCGCCTGGAGCTTGCCATGGTTGAAAATCGGGAATGAGTGTGGAGAACCTAGGGTTTGTGATTTTTGGTGTGAGAAATGAATATATGAGATGAAATGTGAAATTGTTTGGAGAAAATAGGGGAGTAAAAGTGATGGGTTTTGAAATTAAAGGGTAATTGATGATTTGATGGAAAGAAATGAGTTATGGAGAAGAGATTTAGGGAGAGGGATGGAGAGAAGTAGTGAAAAAAGTGAAAGAGAAGTGTTTTTCGCGATTTTAAAACCTGGTCGACGCTGAACTGAATGTCCGGTTCAGCCATCCAGATATCTGGTTTGGCAGAACAATCTTTTGTCGAACCGAATGTTGGTCCAAACGATCCAGTTCGATCTGGACGTCCGATTCCTCATCCGAATGATATTTTTTTTAAAATTAATTTAAATAAGATGCACATGGATTAAAAAAAAGAAACATATAAGAACATATAGTTTCAATCATGTATCTCAAATTCATCAATTATGTTTAAACCTCTTCTAAGATATGAGAATCGATCATGAGCTAGAGGTTTTGTGAAGATATCGATCAATTGATTTTCCGTGTTTATGAATTCTAGCACAATATCACCATTTTGAGCATGGTATCTAAGCAAGTGATGTCGAATTTCAGTATGTTTCATCCTAGAGTGAAAAATAGGATTTTTAGATAAGTTGATAGCATTAGTGTTATCACACATGATGGGGGGTTTGAGAAAAGGATAAGTGATAATCAATAAGATTTTGTTTCATCCATAGAATTTGTGCACAACAACTTGCGGCTAAGATATATTTAGCCTCGGCGGTAGACAAAGTAACGGAGTTTTATTTCTTGCTAAACCATGATACAAGTGTAAAGCCCAAAAAGTGACATGTTCCTCTGGTACTTTTATGGTCGATTGTATATCCGGCCCAATCGGTATCCTAATAGCTAAGTAGATCAATGTAAGTGCCCTTAGGATACCAAAGCCTTAAAGTTTTAGTGCCACTAAGATATCTAAAGATTCGTTCTACGGCTTTAAGATGTGATTCTTTAGGATTCGATTGAAATCTAGCACATATGCATACACTAAACATAATATCGGGTCTACTTGCAGTTAAGTAAAGAAGAGATCTGATCATATCTCGATATTTTGTTATATCAACGGCATACTTTGTTTGTCCTTGTCCAATTTTATGGATGTGCTCATAGGGGTGTTCATTGGCTTCAAATCATCCATGTTGAACTTTTTGAGCATGTCTAATAT
Organism: Fraxinus nigra; assembly: GCA_903798295.1. Lineage (NCBI taxonomy): Eukaryota > Viridiplantae > Streptophyta > Magnoliopsida > Lamiales > Oleaceae > Fraxinus > Fraxinus nigra. The sequence continues at coordinate 3,456 of CAIGRH010086866.1, forward strand.
GTACTTACTTTGATTGATGAAGATTCCATCACATGTTTGCTTAATCTGGAGACCGGGGAAGAATTTAAATTCTACCCTCATACTCATCTCAAATTCCATACTCATGACTTAGAGAATTCTTCACAATGACGAATATTAGTGTCACCAAATATAATATCATGAACAATGATCATATCATTCTTGTGAGTTTTAACAAAAAGAGTGGTATCCACTTTTCCAATTGAAAAATCATTTGAGATTAGAAACTTGCTCATTCGTTCCTATCAAGCCCTAGGAGCTTGTTTTAGACCATAGAGAGCTTTATGAAATTTGAAAACATAGTCTGAATTTTTACTTTATGAAATTTGAAAACATAGTCTGAATTTTTATTATCTTTAAAATCGGGAGGTTGTTCAACAAAAACATCTTGAATGAAACTATTTAGAAATGCACATTTGACATCCATTTGATAAAGAGTGAAATTCTTATGGCAAACAAAAGCAAGAAGCATGCGAATGGATTCTAATTTTGCAACTGACGCAAGTTGTTATGTAATTGGCAATTCTGTAAACAAAATGATTGAATTGTACTTTGGTTATAAAGTCAAGGAGTAATGTGCAAATAGTTGAAAATAGGGTTATTAGATTTAGGGTTCAAGAATGGAGAAAAGGAGAAAAACGGGGCAGATTATAGCTAAACTGTCGCCAAGGTCTGGCTCGAGCTACAAAAGCAAAAATATCGTCAATGGACCATCACCAGGCCTTCGCTTGAGCGACAGCCTGTTGCTCGACCCTTGCTGAGCCTTCGCTCGAGCGACGGGGTTATCCGAAAAGATCTTATTTCGCAATTTAAATGTTTTTTACTCGGTCCATTTGTTTCTTGACCTATCTATATATACCAAAACTCATATGTATGGAATTCCTAAGGTTGAACATTGAGGGAAAAAAGCTTAGAGAGTGATTCCTCCATATTATATTTTTCAACCTTCATTTGTGTGAGAGTTTTGGTGAGAAAAATATCGAATTCATAATCTAAATACCAAACCACTACTTCCTCTACATATAGTTAGAGTTCTAAAGATTGAGGCCCAATAGGAGGCCGCCACTTGTCAATTCAGTCAAAAAATTTATGTAAAATGTTAGATACAAATAGATTAATTCATTTGAAATTAACCTTCAACTATGAACTTGTGTAGGCCAATGATTGAAACTTTTTTTAAATTTTAAAGTCAATTTATATTGCTCAGGTGCCCCCAATAGGGGGTCGTCACTTNGAGAGTTTTGGTGAGAAAAATATCGAATTCATAATCTAAATACCAAACCACTACTTCCTCTACATATAGTTAGAGTTCTAAAGATTGAGGCCCAATAGGAGGCCGCCACTTGTCAATTCAGTCAAAAAATTTATGTAAAATGTTAGATACAAATAGATTAATTCATTTGAAATTAACCTTCAACTATGAACTTGTGTAGGCCAATGATTGAAACTTTTTTTAAATTTTAAAGTCAATTTATATTGCTCAGGTGCCCCCAATAGGGGGTCGTCACTTGTCAATTGGGTAAAAAATTATGTAAAAGGATAGATACAAATAGATTAATTCATTTGGAATTAACCTTCAACTACGAACTTGTGTAGGCCAATGATTGAAACTTTTAAAGTCAATTTGTATTGCCTACAGAAAATCCATAGATGGATGATACAGATGTCAAATGACAACACTAGGCACGAAATATTTGTTGATGAAGAGCTCTCACAATTTTCAATAGAAAATTCATTCTTAGTTACCGTAGGTAAAAAACTACTACTTTTGCCAATGGATAATCCATTTCAAAATTACCAACGAATTATATCTATTGGTAATTATCCGTCGATGAAAGACTTTTTTTTATGAGAGTTAGGGTTGAACAAAGAAGCCATCAAATCATAAAATCGAATTGAAACTGCTTTTCAAAATTGTTGGTTTGGGTCCACATGGATCTGTCAACATTTTGATTTTGAACCGAACGAAATCGTTTTGAAGTGCTTTGATTTAAGTTTCAAAATTTGCAAACTATCAAATCGTTGATAAAAAAATTAAAAATAAATTAATTTAAATTTTATGTAACCGAAGTAAACTGAAAATATCCCAATTTAAAAGATAGATTCATATTAGGTACAACTCAATTAGGCAATTACTCCTCTTGATTAATTAATTAAGGGAAAAATTCATAACTATCGTATATTAAGAATACAATTTCAAAAATATCGAACTTGTGAAATTCTTTCAAAAATCAGGTTGCAAATCATGTTTATCTTTCCTAAAAATTATATGTTGATTTTTTTTATTTTTATTTTTGTTTTTGCGAAAATATTAGTACGTAAATTAATGGGTAATAATAGGATAATTAAGGACATTGTCTCTTATGTTATCACCTCCCAAAATAAAGCCAAATCAATTATTCTCTGCATTTTTAAAATCGATTCAGACCAGTCTGTTCGATCGGAGAACTCGTCAACCGGACGAAAAACCATTCTGATTGTTGGCACATGTCGTGTTCAAGTAATAAAGTGGACTTATGATTCTGAATCTGAATTGTCTATCCTTGAATGTTTACTTTAATTAAACTACTCTAGTTAATTTAATTCTAACAATATGTCACACAATAAGATTTGATTCTTAAAATAATAAAAATCCTAAAAACTCTATGAAAAAATAACACATCTAAAAATTGAGAAAAATATGAGGATAAAGTAATTGGGATTGATGATTTCACTTAACAGTCACCCAATTAATTTCTTCACAAGTAAATTAACAAATTACTTATTAATCAAGACCCGATTTTTCAATTTTAGCTAATTATCTTTCTCAAGAAAAATTAGCCATAATCGGTTGGTTTAATCAACTATATCTCTATATGGATTAAAATCTAACCAATTGCATTAAATCTTCTTGAAATAGCTCAAATGATGACCTAGTGTTAGGGTATATCTTTCTCCCCTACAAGAACCTATGCCATTTACTATTTCGGTCCAAAATGCACAATAATCTCTCAACCATTGCACAAATCCCTCAATACTAACATTAACTATAACAAAAAATGCACTTGAAAATAATGATTTTAATACAAGCAAACATTGAAATTAAATAAGGAGAAAATTCATATAATACATTTGAACAAGGAGAAGATTCACACAATACATCACAAATAGGAGAAAATAATGAAGTAAACACAATATTATAGATATAACCCTTTTTTGGTTAGATTCTCAAAGGTTGCCATAACTTAATCTCGAGTCTTCCCCCCATACTTAGATATAACCCTTTTTTACGTACTTATGAAATACTTAAGCTGAGCTAATATTGATGAAAAGAGCGGTTTTGAACTCAAAGGTTGCCATAACTTAATCTCGAGTCATCCCCTACTTCTTCCCCAAAATGTAAATAAAATGAAAAGAAAAAGAGAAGATTGAAGAATGAAAAGAGACTTCATAGATTTGGCTGAAAATGGGCTGTTAAAAACCTAAAACACGTCCCATAATTTTTTTTAACAAAAGCCTCTAGATTTTTTTTTTTAAACGATCCTAGCCGATAAGGCCGGCATGTCCGATTTGATGAGCTTCCCGCCTGTACGCCTGTTTAATCCGTGCATGTGTGGTTTGTGTTATTCTTAATTCACATATTTGTACAATTTTGGTCCTTTTCTCTTCCTTTTTTTTGTTTCTTTTCAATTGGTGATTTTTAAATACAAAAGCCATAATTGTGTCAATTGTGAGTTCAAAACCGCTCTTTTCATCAATATTAGCTCAGTTTAAGTATTTCATAAGTATGTAAAAACACGCTTATCAAACACTCCCAAACTTAAGTTTTTGTTCATTCTTAGCAAGATTATTAACTCATCAAGCAATCATGTAATATAGATAAAAAAAAATATTAGATAGCTTGCCAAAATGTCCATGAGTGTAAAATTGTATGTTCAATTCACAAATATGCCTCCAAATAATTAGAGCTTATCCCATGCTCGATCGGTGTGTGCATGTGCGCATAATCAATTTCAATCAACATCTATACTCGAAAAAATATTGCAAAAATGGAACAAATTTCAAATTGGGGCCAACCCGACCCTTAGTGGTCAAATATTTCCTTTCCCACTTGTAAGATTCACATTTTCTTTCTCTAGATGTTCATGAATGGGTTGCTCTCCTATCACTCTTTCTTTTATCGTTGTAATTCGGTTGGATCGAATCAGCAATCTCAACATCTAGTTATATTATCATTCTTCACTAATTGAGTGCTTTGACATTTAATCTTATACTAGGTATTTCCTTGTAATGAGCTTTAGGTCGATAACTTCCCAATTTTTAAAGACCAAAGGTATCGGGTTTCAAGATACCCCTATGAACTTAATATCTCGAGTAAAAAAGGCTACGAAACAATAATTCAACAAGTACGATGCCCTTTTAGCAATAAAAATTATGGGGTTTAGATCCCTAGGATATGATCATCACTTAATTTATACTTGTTGGTCAAAGAAACTCCACACAAATATATTCAACGTTTACGGAATCAACACATTTCCAAACAAATCCCTTTACCGGCTTGATTACCCTTAAACTTATCGCACTATAAGGCTGTGATTGAGCATGTAGGTTGATAAAATAAAATTCTTCACACAACTTACAACCTAATTCTATCAATTCAAAACTCTCTCCCTCAATCAAAATTTTTTCACATCTTGACAACAATTAATTATGACTATTGTGCTCAAAATAATTTAAGATCTTGCGTGGATAAGCAATTTAGCAAGAAAAAAAAATTGACGCAAATAGGATATTGTTTGTATCAATGAATGGATAATTGTATTGAATTTCGAATTTACCTATTGCTATCTATTTCAATTTATGATTTGTAATTTAGTCATATTCATGCGTTCTTAACGATGGATAAAGCTACGATATGTAATTTTATTTTCCATGACTAATTTAATCTATCTTGACCACAACCTGAATCCATTGCTAGCCCAAATTGGAATGATTAGAATACATTAGATTTTATATTTTTTCCATACGATTACACAAGTGATAGATATTATTCATAACATCTATTGCACATATTTTAATTTTACCGCCTTCTAAATTTATCGTGCATCTCTCAACACTAGTAAACAACTAATTATCTTATTGGCGATCAATCAATTAAATAATACAATAGAGGTATGCAAAATTAATCAAGAAACATTTAAGCACTTTCTTGAATTAAAATAAATAAATAATAGGCACTAAAACATTTTATACATTTTATAACATTCAAATATAGCATTCTTATTAGTAATGCTATAAAATAGAATTAAATTTTATCTAAACTTAATATAATAGCATTCATTGAAACACCCACTAAACTGCCCAAATTACTTCTCTCCATATTTTACCTAAATATTGTCTTCTCCTTTTGTACCCTAACTTTCTCTTTCATCAAATCTCGTGTTTGCCTATATTTCCTCCAAGAGAAATTGAAGGACCTGAGCTTGTATCCGCCTAAGAATGAGACCGAAATGAAGAAGCAGAGGAATAGCTATTGAAGAAGAAGGGCAATTGTGGCACTAGGAAGGAATGTGCTGTTGTTTCCAATGCTTACCATCAAGGTGTTCTATTCTTCACCTTTTCTTCTATCACTAGATCTAGGGTTTCACCTATTTTTTCCCTATCAATTTTAATTTTTGATTTTATTCTTTTTCATGCTACAGTGTTTGTCAAATTAGGGGCTTGTTTGAGCCTTTTTTTTTTGGGAAAAAATGCATGTTGCAATAGTGTCATGATAGAGAATGAATAGTTGAAAAATAAGGGAAAATTTTGAGTTTACGTGTAATAATATTTTATTGAAGGATGTGTAGTTGTAATGAAGTCAAATCGTTGTTTAAGAATTCATTTTTACTACAACAAATGTTACTTTTTACGGCACGTGTTTACGGCGTGCATATAAGGCATGCCGTAAAAAATGACTATTTACGGCATGCCTTAAATGCACATAGTAATAATTCAATAACTAAAAGTATTTACGGTATACATTGATGGCATGCCGTAAAAAGTAAACTTTTACGGCACACATTGATTGCACGTCGTAAAAAATCAAACTAGATTATTTATGACGTGCATTTGTACAAGCCATAAAAAATCAAACTATATTATTTATGACATGCATTTGTTCATGCCGTAAAAAATGCAAACTAGATTATTTACGGCATGCAATTGTGTACGCCATAAAAAATGATTTCTAGATTATTTACGACATGCATTTGTGCACGCCATAAAGAATGCAAAAAAATATTATTTTTCCTTATTTGGCCATTACTATTTGCCCTAAATATTTTTCCTTTTATTTTCCCTTTCGTCTCTCTCGGTCGTATCACAAGTTTCTCTCTTTCGAAATCCATGGCTTAGGGTTCTAATGGAGCATTTGGAATAATCACTCAACCATTGCCGTTGGGAGCTGTGGAATTGATAGGGCTTCGAGCTGTGACATTGATGGGGCTTCGATCTATATAAAACCTACAGCTCTTACATTACTTGTTAATAGATGCAATGATTTCCAATGTTTGTTTCTCCATGTTCAGGGTCCAGGGATGAAGGTGGTATCTTAGGAATAGTGAAGGTGAAAGATTCATGGAATGGTATGCCCCAACAGCTAAGGATCTTACATTAAGAGACGTTGTTTCGAGATCTATGACAATGGAGATCCGAGAAGGGCGTGGCGTAGGTATGGCTTCATTCACAATCTTTTGTGTACGGTAAAGTTTGGTTTATCTGAATATGTTAAATTCGAGGATCCAAGAAGTTACTGCCGCATGTCTAATGTGAACTTTTTTGGTAGAAAATAGCGGAGGGCTTTCAAAATGTAGAAATCCTTCCTAGAGAACTAGGAGTATCTTATTCTACTTTTAAATTGAAATAATCAGTCCATTCCGAGTTCTTTTGGACTTGGATGGACTTTTTGATACTTCTTTCACTTTTTTAACCTGTTTTAAGCCAGTTTTTATTCTTTCTAGTAATAACTAATTTCGATTTTTCGAAGAAAAGAAAATAAATTTACTTCCACATAATCTCATTGTCGCAGTATCTCCAGAACATGACGATGGTTTCCCTAAGTTTCAAATATCTACTCATTATAATTTAAGAATTCAGTATCTTGTTAAATCATTCTTATCATAGTATGATTAATAGATCATATGAATTCTTAAGTTAGTATTTGCCTTGAGCTTATTCATTTATATTTTATAGAAGTGAAAGATGCATGATATCGGGTGGTGGTTTGTTCAGAATTAATGTTAAATATGTATGGTTGGTAGCTTAGAGAAATGAATAAACATAGATTTGAGAACAGTATGTGGCAGCTAGTGGAGTTCATAGGATTGATTGTTACCCCTTATACATAATGTGATGGGTTATTCTTGTCTCCCAACAAGACCCTTGAAAGATCTTATCTATCTTCACTTAAATCACTTACCTCCTGAAGTCCTCAAGGAGAGACTTCCTGGTATATCTGAAACTGCTGCTATTTTTGCTAGTGTCGATGCTACAAAAGAACCAATCCCTGTTTTACCTACTGTCCATTATAACATGGGTGGAATCCCCACAAATCACCATGGAAAGGTACAAATTCACACTGGAATTTTTACTCTTGATCAAATAATATAGTACTCTTCTCCTTAAATAATGTTTACTATGCAGGTAGTTACCATCAAAGGTGATGATCCTGATGCAGTGACTGCTGGACTCTTAGCTGCTGGGGAAGCTGCCCGTGCATCTGTCATGGCGCTAATCGACTTGGTGCAAATTCCCTTCTTGATATTGTTGTGTTTGGAGGTGCTTGTGCAAACAGGGTTGTTGAGATCCGTAGACCAGGTAAATAGAAGATCGTTTATTTAGGGATTTGGTGCCTCATGGGCAATGTATGACAAGTTTGAGATGTCTTGCACTCATGCAGGGGAGAGTCAAAAACCGCTTGACTCATGCAGAGGAGAGTCAAAAACCGCTTGAAAAGGATGCTGGAGAGAGGACTATTTCATGGTTGGACAAGCTTAGGAATTCAAATGGTTCCCTTCCCACCTCAAATATCCGGTTGAACATGCAACGGATTATGCAAAGCAATGCTACTGTGTTTCGCACTCAAGAAACATTAGAAGAAGGTATGCAATAGAGATCTCCATTTCCCAATTTGTAGTATAAGAGATGAACTAGATACTAAGGTGGATATCCTTCATTTTCTCGTTGCATTGGGCTGCATCTACGTGGACAAGTTTGCAATGACGAAACAGGCTTACTATTTTAACTCCATTGATCACTATAAATCCTCTACCTCACTGATTCATTTTTTTTTTTCTTGAAGGTTGTCAGTTGATTGATAAAGCATGGGAGAGCTTCCATGATGTCAAGTTGAAGGGCAGAAGCTTGATATGGTATATATGTTTAATAGGATTATTAGCATTGAAAGTTGTATACTGAAGTCCATAATTTTACATTGCTTATTTTCCCCTAGTGTGGAATATTCAATTAATGCATGTATAACCAGGAACTCAGACTTGAGTTGGAAAATGTCTTAATGAATATTGGGGGTATAGAGTGGAGTTTGCTTCTTTTCTTAGATTAAGTAGGGAAAAGTGAATTTGGGTTTTGGATCATGATAATTTTAGCTGTGGTAAGTGAATTTTATAGTTCGACTGTGGTGAGAAATAAGTGTATACGGTTGATTAATATGTCTACTGATATAATTGCCTTTAATTGATGAAATGTAGTGGTCTATTATATACTTATTTGACCTGAAAATTTGCCTTTCAATTAAAAGTTAATTTTTCTTACCGTCTTCCTGTTGATTTTAGGTGTAAATATACCTTCTGCTACAACTGTGGAGCCCACTTGAAGTCATACTACTGCTTTAAGTGTAAGCATTGAGCTGAATATGATATCCTTATTTTTTCTACATGTAAGTTGGTTTGAGGTGGTGCATTAGAATTATCCGTAAATATTAGTCTTTTGTATAAAACCTTGATCAGAAAATTAGCTTTACTCTAATTTGACTTAGATGCTCCCTTTTGAAATTGAAAATTTGAGATTCGTAGGAGCAGACATATTTTGAAGTGGTGAATCCTATGTGATAGTTTATACATGTGAATTTAGTGATGAAGAGGAAATTATGGTGTTTCATTTCTCTGAATTGTAGCTCTACCTTCTTTATCAACCAGAAGCTTTATAATTTATGCTTTATTTCTCGTATTCTTTTACGTATATGTTGTATAAGTTTTACTAACAATAAACTTAAGTAATTACTTGTCATATGTACTACGTTTATTAGATAAAAACTAATATGTTTTTTTGATAGACTTTTGATTTACATGTCCACTCTAAATTTATTAACAAAATTACTTGTCATATGTACTACGTTTATTAGATAAAAATTAATATATTTTTTGATATACTTTTCATTTACATATTCACTCTAAATTTATTAACAATACACTTATTGTTTATATGGTGTGCAGGGAATTACTATTTTGTGGGATAGCTAAATTGTCAGTCAAAGAAGTTAACTTTAATATGGTTCAATCTTTTTTCTTTTTTTGAAGTAGTAGTATTTTGAAAATTGTTGAGATGAACTTTACATTGACATATTGTATTGAACTGTATTTAATATTTTTATTTATTGAAACAATGAAAAGCTTGATTATTTATGGATTAATTTTGTTTTGACATTATTATTGGTTTGCTGATAATCAAATAAATAAATAATCTTTTAAAAATTAAATTGATATTAGTGAGAAACTTTTTACGGCGTGCAACTGAACGTCGTAAAACTCATTTACGGCTTGCATTTAGTACGTCGTAAAAGTGAGATACTTTTTACGGCGCGCAGTTGAACGCCATAAAATGTACACCACTTTTTACGACATGCATTTTAGCACGCCATAAAAAATGAGATACTTTTTACGGCATGCAACTGAACGCCGTACTAATTTATAGCGTTACATAGACGGCGTACTTTATATGCCGAAAGGTAAACCACTTTTTACGGCATGACTTTATATGGCATGCGACCGCATGCCGTAAAAAGTACATCTTGTTGTAGTGTTTGATGGAAAAAATGGGGCTCGTTGTTATATTGCTTGTAATTTTCCCAAGGAACCAAGAGCATTCATTGATCAAATATTTTTAGTCCAGTATAAATTTGAATGTTAGACATGTGACTGTGACCTTGGTCACAAACAAGAAAATGTGTCTGGGACCTGCACTTTTGTGACTGTGGCCTATGCATTCACTTGTGTATTGGCATGCAGATTTATATTGTCTTGTAACCGTGATTTCCATGTGTCTTGATAGAAATCTATGATTAAAAAAAAACATGCCTAAATTCACAAACAAATATAAAATTGGATGATAGCACCCATTATCACTATTTGAATAAATGTCATGTACAATCAAATTGATGTCATCCACCACGTACCAAATTCATTAAGCTCAGGCCCAAACAAATTTAACATGAGTTTGTTAAGGGATAGAATCTCATATCGAATAAAGATGAAAATATAGACCAATTTATAAAGGTTTGAGCTACTCCTCTTAATAAGGTTAACCTTTTAAGATGGAATTCCAAATCTTAACATGGTATCAGAGCCCATTAAGTTCCAACGAGCAATTCGATCCTATTAAAACTAAAAAAAATTGAGCACACAGATTTCAAGATTGGTTTGCTCAAACGAGCCACTATCTTGAGGGGGCATGTTAATGGATAGAATCTCACATCGAATAAAGATGAAAACATAGACCAACTTATAAAGGTTTGAGCTACTCCTCTTAATAATGTTGACATTTTAATATGGAACTCCAAATCTTAACAGAATTATTATACAAAAACTAATATTAGAACACAATAAGAGATTATGTCAAAATTTATAGATCTTAAGATACAATATACCCAAAATCAGGTCATAATATAATAAAATAAGGTCACATTCTACCGAAATGAGGTCACAAATTACCAAAAAGGGGTTACAAAAACCCATTCACATCATACCCATACATTATATTTGACATTGCAAATCATATACGCAAATAAACATTAAGCTCAAGATTACACATATTTTTATTTGTCATATGTAATAAAAAATCATGTCACAATACAACATATGTGGGAAAAAAAAAACCCATTCAAAGCATATCGAACATACCCATATACTGTATTTCGTATTGGAAAGCATTTGAACAAATAAAATGAACGACAGATTAGGGATTCAAGGATTTCTCACCGGATTCGGATTTCTTTTGGGTGAAGATTTTTTTTTAACTTTTTTCTTCATTTTCCCTTTTTCTTTATTTCTTCATTTTTCATCTACTGTTCGGGTTATTACCATTTTAAACATCAATGTATGGTGAATGTTTCTTAGACAGAGGATTTAATAGTGGGGGTCTTCGATTTAATCTTGTGCAGAAAGCTCAATGGTTATAACGGATGGCATTAATGGCCAGTTTCAAGTGTTTAGTCTACTGAGAGGTTTGAAGACATGATTTGAGTTGATGAAGAGAGGGAGTAGTGGGGCGATTATTAATGGTAATGTAATTATTTGAAATGATTTTATTTGGTTTTAGATAATGATTAAAATGGCTAATACATACATTTTTTTAAAAAAAACTGTATTAACCAATTTACAAATATTTTATTTTTAATTAAAACTTATTAACACGTGATTTATGAAAGAATCATTGTTTGTTTCGGATTAAAATTAGATTTTAATCTAAATCAAAGTCAAACAATCAATACTAACCACATTTTTGACGAGTCTTGTAACTTTTCAACCACACATTTCAAAAACTTCTATTAAAATCTAATTTTAATTCTCACCAAACACTAACTTAACAACTTTTTTTGAAGTGTAAAATTTAAAGGTCTCTATTTGATTAATTTTCTATTAATTAAACCAAACCAAATTACCCATCATTCATTTATTTTAATTGTGAATACAAAATCTTCAAATTGATTGAAACGTTGAGCGACTGTTACTAAACCATATATATCGATTGCCCATTACAATTGAACAAACAATTAAATCTAGATTATAATTCATATTCACACAATTTATTTTTCTTCTATTAAGATTTTTGTCAAACGTTGACTCAATCTTCAGGCCAATTTACTAATTTTTCTTACTTTTTGGCAATTACTTTCTATATTTTTTATAGTTGTGTTGTTTTCTTCTCATATGTGTCGATCACCCTTAAATTTTTAGTTGAGAGGTATTTTGTTTATTTTTAACTTAGTTGTTAGATTTTACTATTAATTGCTAGAATAATTTGTTGGATTACTTAAAGAGCTATTACGAAAAATTGATCAATGAGTCTCCCAACACATTACATTGGTGCACTACACTAAAAAATAGCTTTTGCAATACATAAAATGTAACATTCGGTAGTTAAATGCTGCTAAAGGGGTTTATTGCAACATTTTAATACGTGAATGTTGTCATTACTTAACAAAATTGAGCATTGACAATATTTTAATTGAATGTTGCCAATATTATCTTTTTGCAACGTTTTTTAAACGTTGCGAAAAGAGTCTTTCGCAACGTTTTTTAAATTTTTCGAAAGATGCTTTTTTCGCAACGTTTAAAAAACGTGACAAAAAACGTTTTTTGCAAAAAAAAAAAAATTCTGATAATTTCGCAACTTCTTTTAAAGAAACGTTGCAAAAACTCCACCATCCATCTAAATCAAAAATTATTTTAGCCTTAACTTTTCCTCCTCGTGTCTCCGCCTTTCCTTTCTTCTTCCCCACCCAACTCTCTTAATCAAATCATTTTAACAGCAGCCTCAAGAAATGCTCTGCCCGTCCTCTCTCCCACAGTTGGCCTTGACGGTAGTCACTGTCCATACCCACGGCAGTCACATCACTGGCTCCAACTTCTAAGCTCCGCACATCCCCCTATTCCAACTTCCAAGCTCCGTGGCTCCGATTTCGGTTCCACCCATCCTCACTCCTCTCTGAGATCTCTCGGTCTCCTGGCACTCAGCACTCAGTCTCCTGGTAAATTTCGACATTCAGACAGTTTGACAAACAGAGTCCCGCTTGTGTACAATTGAAATTTGAAGAAACCTTAGAAAATTTTGCTTTTTAATTGATGTTAGTTTTATATTTTGTATTGGTGATTCTGTGAACAAAAGGACCAACTTGAAAAATTATAAAATTTTAGGGATTGAATTGTAAAGTTTCAGAGTTGATAGGATAGTGTAGGGTTCGGGGGTCC
>CAIGRH010086883.1:0-22866 GCA_903798295.1 Fraxinus nigra
TTTTATATTTAGTGGCTTTTTTTGGCAAAATCATGCTCGAATTGTGGATAATAGTAGCCTACCACGTGATATGTTTTTGAACAAGCATATTACTACGTGCACATGAGAAATAAAATTAGCGACTATACTATACATAACCATTTTAAGTACCTTACGAATTGAATACAAAAGTGGATGTTGGTGGAGTCAAATTCGAAGCCGGTAATTGTTGTGTCAATTCTTGACTTCCATTTCCACCCTATTTCGAACGATTACTTAGTAAGATGTGAAATAAGTACATTAATCAAACTTAAAATACTAGTTCGGAATATGAAAATGTTGCCGGAGTTGAAAAATCTTCTTCAAGGATTGCAGCCTACATATTATCAGGATCAGTTGGCAAATTAGAATGATTTATTTTCGGTCTCCTTCCTTTGCTTGATGTTGGTGTAGCCTGCAGGTTAGGGAAATAATTTAACAGTTGGCAAATTATCATCTAATAATCGTACATGCGGTGAAAAACAAGGGAAATTAAATTCGCTTTGAGTGATCATGACTCCAGCGAGCTTTTCCTTCTTAGTTTCTTTGGGGCACATTTCCTTTTGGAGAAAACTGGATAGCGTATGCCCTCGCTCGCTTTACTTTGCGATGGAATTTGTGTAGTATGTTGTGGGATGAAATTACTCACACTACTCAACCGTGTCAACAGTAGATCACTACGTTGTGCTTCGATCCAATCCATTATGAAACAACATTTTCCTTCGTTATTGGCAGCAAGATTTGCCACCTCAGCGAAAGACTGACACATATTGTCGTACCTCGCCGGCCCAGGAGTACTCACCATCCCATCGAGGTTCATTGCAACCCTGTGATGTGCTCTAACAACATCTTTCCTCCATCGTCGCAGTATATATCTCTCAGGTATACTGTGATGTGAAAACGGATAAGGACTCCAATTACATGCCTACAAATGATTCGCTAGAACTTAAACAAGTAGCAGCTACATAAAAATTCACAATTCTCTTTCTGCATTGAAACATAAAATGTTTTTTTCTTCCTTCCCTCACCAAGGACAACAATCTCCTGTACCTCGTATGTCATCCCAAAATCCGTCTCGAAGGCAGATATGACGTCGCAATACATCTTTCCCGTGAATTCAGCTTGAACCTCTCTGAATTTTGCGATGGTGTAGACAGATTGGAATTGCTTCTCTATTTCGAATGTCGTTGTGCATGTTGACATTTGTGAATATGACTTCAAATCTGCCTGAAACTCTTTCTCAACCTTATTCCTCAGTGCTCATTCATACTGTTCAACGAACTATTTTAGAGACGTCTTCAAATATACATACCCATCGAAGAACGCATTCATACTCTCACTCCTTCGAGTTGTTGACATCCCAGCCCACATACTAGTATTCAAGAAGCAAGGAACCCAACGACTCCTATTCTCGTATAATCCCGATAACCATTTATTGTCATGCAATTCATACTTATTAATCATCATGTCCCATCCTGCTTCAAATTCTTCAACAGTTGTGAATCATAAACTAACGCGTGTATAGCAGCAAAAATCCCGCCTTTATTAATATGATAGCCAAACTTTTCTGGCAACTTTTTCAAAATGTGCCAAAGACACTATCTATGTCGCGTATTTGGATAAACAGTTCAGATTGCATTTTACATAGCCATATCTTGATTGGTTATTATTCCAACATGAGCTTTACCATGTATACACTTAAGCCAAGTGCTGAACAACTACACAAAAGTATCTGTATCTTCATTGGACACCAAACCACAACCAAGCAGTATTGATTAGCCATGATGATTGACGTCGACGAACGGGGCGAAAGACATGTCGTATTTGTTAGTGAGGTACGTGGTGTCAAACGTGACCACATCGCCGAACTCTTGATACGCTTTCATGCACCTGTTGTCAGCCCAGAATACATTTTTGAGCCGCGATTCTTCGTCCAAATCCATACTGAAGAAAAATCATGTGCATTGTGCTTACATATTTTAGAAGTAAGATTATATTACTGCAGCATCCCATTCTCCAAGTCTTAATTGTCGCACTTGTTCGATATAGTTTCAACAATCCTTTTCAATACAAGTCATCTTTTCATACCCACCTGCTTCAACAACTGCGGAGTTGTAGCTTTTATGCAACAGAATTTCTGTCATATCATTCACTTCAAGCTTCCATTTCAGATATGCACTCAGCTCTTGATTGCATCGATACAACCTCGACTTTGTAGGACTTGTTTTATGATTGTGTTCGAGGATGACTCTGTTAATTCTCCACGAGCCATTATTATCTGAAGACTCTGAGATCCTGACCTTACAATTTGTCTGAATAGTCGGTTGCGGCTTTAAAAACCGACTTTGACTACTTCTACTTTTTCCTTCACGGCTACAAGTGAAGGTCACGAATCTCAATACACCATCATCACTCCTTTTCGAATTCCTCTTCCGAACGGGAAAAACTATGCTATATGCATATGTTTTGTAGAACTCCCACATATCTTTTTCATTGCTAAAAATCATACCCACTTCGGACACAATCGGACCATCTTCTTCTAACATTTGATCGTTCAACGTGTTCATATTCTCCGTCACATTCTCATTAGTGGATTCCACTAAACAATCAGCAACCACATGTTCCATAGTTTAGTCTGCAGCGACACATGCCAATAGTATATCAGCAAATCATAACATAGTCCGACATTTACAAAATCATCCACACGGGAATTTATGGGAAACACATAATGTGGTAGCGAAACTAATGTCCAACAATGACTGTAAACAAACGACTTATGATCTAATATTTGCACATTCAAAAATTTCATTCAGATGATTTGCTTTAAGAATAAGTCGTAGTATCTGCACTTGGTTTCTTGGACTAATCGTGAAAAAAATAATTTTACAAAGGGCCGCCTAAATAGCTGCTGGACAACATTTAAAATTACCTTGGATTTCGAAATTTGTAAATATACAACAGACGACTCACTCTATGTTTCCAAATTCGGAGTTGCCGGAGAGGATGATAAACTTGGCGCAAATGTCGCTGAAGCCTCTTTGCCGGAGAAGACAACAGGGGCCGATTTCGAAATGTGTGTCTTCAGATTGTTGTAGCAACAAGACTGTCGGAGTTGTGGTACTAAGGAGATTGCAGGTTGTAGGAGAGAGGAAACGGGTTTTGGCTAATTGATTCTCGGGGAAAATGATGTGAAAGTAGCTTAATTGTTTCCCTCCCTTTTCTTTCCTTTGGTTTTCTTGTGGTGTTGACACGCGTCTAAAATTTTTTATTACCTGGAAGATAGAGTAGCTTAATTGAAATTAAGTGAGAGCCATTCTTGAACTTGACATGTGGAAAAAGGCCATCTACAACATTTCACCCATTTCGTCGACTTCCATATATGCGTGAGTTTGTGAAGACTCAAGAATGCCATCCATGACTTGAGTTTGCCAGCACATTATAGTCGTCATATTTATAGATTTAGGTTGTAATAGTCAATTCTGTGGACTCATCAATAACATATAGCATATTATGTGGACATGTCAGTACTGCATAACTTATTCCGTAACACATCAGTACTGCATATATAACGTTTGTCATTTGTACATTTGTCACATTGAACTTTTTGCTTTGGTCAAGTCACATATGTTATGTTCGATCATCTATGCGTCTAGCTCTCATAATTTTAAAGATTAATAGAATGAAGTTATAGTTCATCTCGTATATTTATTACATAACTTATTTTAAGATCAAGCTCGTATTTTTGGGACAAAGTAACAGTGTTTAAGACGAATTGCACCATAAAGAATCGAAGGTCTATAATTATTGGAAAATTGCAGAATATATAATGACTGTGATTGTAAAAATTACAGCTCAGATATTCCAAATTTACTGAACAAAAGAAGTAAAAAGTCAAACTGAGACTTCATTTTACTTTCCATTTTTTAATGATACCACCTACTACAAATTTACACCAATTTGGCGTTGACTGTCAAAAATTTCACTCTGTTAAGTCCCACACTTTGTAATGTGTGTATGTGGGTCCACAGTGCAATTTGTATGTATGTAAATTGTAATGTAACGAATGTTGGAAGCATAGGAAGCAAATTCCAAAACCATAACCTCAAGTTCAAAATGGCGGCACCGTATGTATACTTATAGAGAGAGAGAGAAAGAGAGCTTTTTGGAGTAGGGTTCTTGCAGAAGGCTTTGATTTTGTATCCTTAGGTGAAAAAATAATGGGGGATGGGAATAGAATTGGGGTTGATTCATCATTAGAATGTGATTTTGGGTTGGATTTGAAGATGCAGGTGCAACCCACTGAATCATCAACTTGTAATAGGGCCATGGTTTCCCCTCACTATTATCAGCTTTCTTCTTCTCAGTATAATAGCTTTTCTGGTGTTGGAAGTGGTGGGGGCAGCGGGGCCAATTTTTTTAACCCAAATAACCAGGCGGTAGGGTGTGTGAGCAATATCTACGATTCTATAGGCGGCGGCGGTGCAGTTTTTCCGAGGAGCTCTCACAGTACTGCTCTCAAAGGTGCTCTATTTTATCTTTTACAAGTGTTGCAGATACTGTAATGAGTTTTTTTTTTTTTTTAATTCTTGTTCTATTTTATAAGAAAAATGGATTTGTTTGTGAAGAAATGGTTTTTTGACTAGAAAAAAGCTAAAAATAAAAAATAAAAAGGGTGAATATTGGTGCTTTTTTGCAGGAGGCATGCTAATGTCTGGAAAAGCTCTTTTTACAGACACACAGTGGCAAGAACTGGAGAGACAGACAATGATATACAAGTACATAATGGCTTCTATCCCTGTTCCTCCTCAACTCCTCTTGCAACTCTCAAATGCCCCAATTTCCTTCCAATCTAAAAGTGAAGTTCCCTTTTAATGGCCTTATATTCCAATTTCTTAATCATGCTTCTTTTTGTTAAATCCACGTTGATAGTTTGGTTTTCACTTATGCTGATAATTTTTTTTTTTTTGAGTAGCATCTGGTTTGGATTTGAGGTTCTCGAGGGGGTCGGATCCAGAGCCATGGAGGTGCAGGAGAACAGATGGGAAGAAATGGAGGTGTTCAAGGGATGTAGCACCTGATCAGAAATACTGTGAGCGCCATGCCCACAAAAGTAAACCCCGTTCAAGAAAGCCTGTGGAAACTCAATCCCACAACAGTACTACTACCAACAATTCTCAACAATCTCTTCTCCTTCCACTTAATACTCCAACCACTCAAAAACCAATGGACTTCACTGCTTCATATGACCAAACCAGGTGGGTTTAGGGTTTCAAGAACTTCTTTCTCAGTATTAAATTTTTGTGGCTTACTTCAATTTGAGATATTAACTCGGATAGGACTGGATATACAGTATTAAAGTAGGAAAAAAAAAATGAAATCTTGTTACACCGGTCGTTTGGCACTGCTTGAAGCCAAAAGCTTGAGTCAGATTCTCATTCCCATTCTATTTTGTTTGAAAATTAATTTTTAAAAGATTTTCTTATTTTAAAATTTCTTTGAGAGGAAGTCAAATATGATCACGTTCCTCTAAAAGTAATTAACACTTTTATAAAATTAGTTTAAAAGCAACTTTTGAGCATGCCAAATGGGCCCTTAAAAGAAAATTGGTTTAAGGTACCTCCCTAAAAGCACTTACTGAAATATAGAATTCTTTTAAAAATTAGTTTTAAATAAAAATTAAGATATCTTAATCCTAAAGTTTTTATAAATGAATCAAAAGCAAAAATTATACCAAACAAGCCTTTTATCAGGCTAAAAGAGCTTTCATAAAAAGTTAATTTAAGATAACTTTCTCACAAAATTCTTTTTTCGAAAAACGTAGAAATCTTGGCAAACATTCCCTAATGCTAGGGGTAAAATAGAAGGAAAAATTAAGTTAATCTTGTTCTTCTAGTGTTCATCTCTCTCTAATACAATGAACTAATTCTTGTTTAATAACGAGTAAGGCACTTATGGCATATTCGGTCGGTGGAAAACACGGTAGTCGGTACCGAAGTATAAAGCCAAAATATTGTTTATTCATGCCATTATTAAATATATGTCTTGTTCTTATCCATGATAAATTTATATTATAGTAGTCTGTGGGTCTAGTCTCCTCTGTCGACATGCAAACAAATGTGGGCTCTGATTTCTTTTGTTGGTTTGTGACTGTTGATATTGCGTAAGGTGCACCGAATGGTTCATGAGAGGTGGAAGCAGCAGTAGTACCATCTCCCTCCCTGTCTCTACTTGTAACCAACAATGGCATCAACTTATGCAGTCATCATCTAAAGTGGGATATTTTAATAGAGACAACACCGTCCATAACAAGAATAATTTGTCAGTATTTCAATACGAGGATAAACAAGATTTCATGAACTCGTTTCTTGACCACCCCAAGTCGGCCTATTTACAAAGGAACCTTGATTTAAACTCTGGAAAAACACAGACAACTAGGCATTTTATTGATGCATGGTCAACAGGAGAGAAAGAAGGCAATGAAGGGTCGGCTGCATCTTTAAACGAGAAAAGGTTTTCACCTTCATCTTTGTCTCTGTCAATGTCAATGGGAATTGGGATTGGTGAAGATGATGATCAAAATGCAGCAATGGGTATTGGGACTATGAAAGAAAATGATGGGTTTTTGAATACTGTTTCTTGGTTGAGTTCTCCGCCGGGTGGACCGTTGGGTGAGGTTTTGGGACTTGGCAGTGCCGCTGGCGGTCTTGGCGGGAAGGAGTATTTGGATTTGACGTCGCCTCATGGGTATAGCAATAGCACTACTAATAGCAGCTGCTGCAGTAAAAGTTCTCGTGAGGATGGAATCGGCACCCATTCACACAATTTTATTGGTTGACTGCTCAACTTTTTGAACTCGAGCCAAGAGCTGGCCCAAAAATAGCTCTGTGATGTGCTCATTTTGTGTTTATTTTGTTTAATTTAGTTCCCTTACTCTTCATGACTCCATATCTGTAGTTATGTACATTTGCGTCTTTTCATAAGCAATGGGTAGAGAAGTATACTCGGCCACAATCCCATTTTGAGGTGGCCTGTGTACATCTAAAACTAGTTGGGTCCAGCACGGTTCATCGGCACATTCTAACTATCAGGCTCATGCAAGTATTTTGCATCCACCTACTTATTTGGGCAGCGCGCTTGCCTCTACTGCCTGACCCGACACACTATGATAGTCGGGCAGCTTTGATTGCCCCCATAACGTCTAGTGTAGTCTGTCACCTTTTGACACCTTGCAGCGTAGACGCCAAAATTTATTGACCTCAAATTTCACAACTGGGCTTTTACTATCGCTTTTTGCAACCGGGAAAGAATTTTAGCAAATCATGTTGATGGGAATTGAAATATTGTTTTCCTCCTAGACGTCCCCTCAATACATTTGTAACATTTCAACACATCACTTTCTAGCAAATAGAAGATATCGATGGATAATGTGTCGATGAGTCCAAATGTATTGGACAATACATTCTTTGACGTCATTACTAATCTATGTTGATGGATGTTTGGATGATAAGCAGCATATATTTAGCCTCTGTTTGTTAGTTGACTTATTTCTTTCGTCCCAATTTTTAAAAGTTAATTTTTCATCAAATTCAATTTTAACTACGCATTATATCTATATAATTTTTTATTAACTTTAAGGATATTTTATTAATTTTTATAAAAAATTGAATTTCGACCCAAGTAAAAAGGGGCATATTAATCATAATTGGTCAAGGTGCGTGACAGACGTAAATTTCAGTCAAGTCTGTTAAAATTTGTCATTGCAATTTAAGGAAACCAAAGTGTTAAACGTGACAAGCATAAATATTCAGCTGTCTTCATCACGATTCAATTGTGGCAGCATAATTTATTTGAGGTGTAATCGGAATTTGTGAACTAGCCTGAAATTTGTGACTTTGTTTGCATTATTTATATACAACTCTTTTTTTTTAAAAAAAAAAAAAACTTAGAATTTATATTCTTTAGTATATAACAAATTGTGTTGCCTAATATTATACTTAAAAAGAGATGAATTCTGCCAGTTTTAGTAACAGAGATAATATGTGAAATTAAAATTAAAATATAAATTCTGTGATTACCGTAAATGCAACATATTCCCTATATGTTACCCTCAAGGTGATTTCATCGTTGCCTTGTTATTTATTTATTATTATTATTATTATTTTTTTTTTTTGAATTTTATCTCATGGACCATATAATATTCTATTGGAACAATCTTTTTTAATTACAGATTTTTTTTTTTTTATTAAATCACATTTATCCTAGTGGTGGCAATGGGCCCATTACCCAAGATGTAGGCTAGTCGTGGCTCGTCGAGCAGGGCTAAGCTCGGCTTGGTCCTTGAGCTCGTGACCGTGGGGTCGAGTCAAGCTTGGCCCACGAGCTTAACATTTTATTTTTTTTTGTTTTTACTCCTAGGCTATAATAATCACCCAAAGTTAAAATTATAAACGAATAATTTGTTACATGTACAATTTTTTTCTTTTGTTTTTCAATCAAGCATCTGAAAAACAAAGAATCTATTTCGACGTTTCCTCAAATTCTTCCAAGTATTGCCAATGAAGCGTTTGACGCACATGAACTAAACACTTCATATGTTTGCCAGCATACTTCATTGACATTACATGGAATTTGAAGAAATTGCTTCTTCATTTTCGGAGGCTTGCTTTTATTGATATGACAATCGTATAGAATTTATGTGAGGTTTGATTTGAATAATTAAATTGTATGAATATGAAATGTATATGGTTGTAGAAGTAAATTGTAGAAATAATAAATCAAATTGAAATCTGAAATTAGATATGAAAGTTTTTTATAAAAAAAAAAATTATTTTGAAAACCCTCCTCCTTTTGTCTGGGCTTGGGGCTAGGACTTTATTTTCGAGGAGACAAAGTTAAAATTGTACATAAAAGAACCGATTAATGTACAGTTTTTTTTTTGGAAATAAAGTCCAAAAATAAAGATCTACTTCCTCAAGTTCTAGGCATTGACGATACATGGAACTTGAGGAAATTGATTATTTTTTTCGGATGCTTGGTAAAAAATTAATTTTTGTTTTTGTTAATGATGTAGAGAATATTTTGATTTGAGTTAAAAAAAAATTTAGCTCTACGAGTATTTTGTTTGCATGGGGAATGAAGCATGTGAACCCATACCTAGTAAGAAAAAGATTCACAGAAAAAAAAAATCTTGATTTAATCAAAATGTTAATTGAGATTTGAAAATTCGTAAAAAAAAATTATTATTATTTTTTTAAAAGCCCTCTTTTTATCCAGGTTTGGGACATGTACTTAATTTTCGAGTGAACGAATTTAAAATTGTACACGAACAACTTGTTACGTGCACAAATTTTTTTTTTTTTAAATCAAAATATTATTAAGAAGATAATAAAGTTAGATTATATGTCAAAATTGAATATCATTTACCTGATTACTCACAATTTCCTCGAACAGATGTTATATTAAAAAATGTGCGTCTTAACAATCATTTATGCACACTAATGCTTTTAAGAATATTTTGTTTGAGTCAGCTCCTAACCTCGGACATAGTCCTCTTACATGCACTAAGAGCACCCTCCAAAGCTACCGTGCTAACTGTAGGTATTAATATATCTTTTTGCAATGGCAGAAACAATAGGATATTTTCATTCATTCTTCCGCCAAAAATTAAGTAAATCAAATTATATAGTATCAACGAGTTCTACGCTTCTAAGTGTTAATAGCCCACAGATAACTAATCAAGAGGGGAGTGAATTTGTTTTTAAATTTTTTTTTTTTTTTGAAGAACTAATCCAAATTCAAACAAGTAAAGACTAAATAGATCAATTCAAATAATAAACGCAAATATGAAATCGATAAGTAAAAAGGAGAGATGATGCAAACAATGTAATTGTTGAGGTTCGATTCAAAGTAATGATCTACGTCTTTCGTTACCAAGATTTTCGGCACGAGCAAGGTCTTTTCACCATGTGGATTGACTTATGGTACAACTCAACCCTTTACAATACTTTAGGTGACTTACAAACAAAGAGCACTGATCATTATACAATGTTCAACTTTACGTGACCTCAACACGACCCACTATTGAGCTTTAATGAACCTCAATATGACACACACTATTGAACTTTAAGAGACCTCAATATGACTCATTCGGCGACTTACAATAAGGAGCACTGATCCTTATACAATGTTAATCTTTACAGGACCTCAATACAACCACATTTTATCAAAATGGTTTTACAATGGAATTCATCTCTTGATAAATAATACAAACAAGTTAAGTACTAAAAGAAACTAACACTTCAATGAATAGCAATAAATGATAACTCAAGTGTTAGATAAAAACTTTGATGTATATAATAATTAGAAATTTGATTCAATCAATCAATCAAAAAATTTCAATGAGAAGACGAAGAAGAAATAAATGCAATATAAATTCAAAAATCTTCTTAAAAAATATATCTCCTTTTAATGAATGATTATAATAAATTAAGTACCAAGAAAGAGATGAGAAACTTTTATGAATGCGATGATTTTACAAGTTTGATTCAATCAATCAATTTTTTCAATATGGAGTAATATAAGAAATATATGCAATGTAAGTTCAAAAATCTTCTTCAAAATATGCCTCTCTTTTATGAGTAATAGAAATAAGTGAATTACAAAAGGAGAGATGAAAACCTTTGATGAAGAAGATGATTAAAGAGTTTGAATCAATCAAAATTTTTGATACCGGGAAATAAATAAAATGAATGCAAATGTAAGTTTAAAGAAATCTTTCAAAAGATATCTCACTTCGATGCTCTTGAAAATTGTTGTATTGAATCCAAGAAGTGGAGGTATTTATGGAGTTCAAAACGTCAAAAAAATATGGGAGTTCGGATGACTCGTTTGGTCAACCGCCTCTTGCCCAGATGACTAACATAACTGTTTGTACAGTAAAAAGTAGAGGTCAGAACGATCAAATTTTGGGCCGTTGAAAATTTTCGATTGACCGTCTATTTTGGCTGGTCTACCGCCAGGCAATTCGACTTTTTTACGTTTTGACCATGTTTGTTCTGATTTGAAGGTTTTGAAAGGTATGGACTTTTAGAGAGTATTTTTAACTAACTTTTCAAGATAAAAAAAATATTTTTCAAGTCCAAATATCATTTTTAAAAGTCATTTTTACATTTGATCAAGTCATTGCATTCGAATGATTTTTGATGCACAAAATTGTTTTTAATGTGTGGAAGGGTTTTGAGCTTAAGCATGCATTGTCATAATCAAAATGTTAGTACATTTATATTTTATCTAAGAAGTCAAGTCTTTGATCTTACTCCGAAGTTTGACTTTTAAGTTCTTGAATGTGTGACTTCGATTTTGACTTCCCTAATGAGTTCGATTTGTGATGATGGCTTTTGATCGTTTGACTACCATCGATCAATTTTCCATCGCATGCTTTAAAAAACTATAATCACTTGAATTCAACTCGTTGGTAAATAAAATTAACTTGTTTGTTATAATTAAAAGTTCAAGGTTATAATCAACCATAGGTCAACAAGTGTTTGATAATTAAAATATTTAACTAATTCAACATGCATTCTAGCAGGACTTGTGTTCGAAGTCAGATTATATATAGAAGACATACTAGAAGTATCTTATGCATCATATCTTTCATCCCTAACGTCTTCAAATAAGAAAAAAGTTCTTCTTCATCATCTTGAAGAGTAGCATAAGAGGTGGGTACGGTGAGTGTTCGATAGTATTTACACACTATCTTACACTCTTAGATTCCGTGGACGACATGATCAGTTCAATCAATTTAAAGTATTCCCAACAATTTGTAGTTTTTCCTTTCCCTTCCCTCTTGCATCGAGAATTTGTAGTTCGATTTTGCCAATATCTTCATCGATATCATTCAAATCAATTGGATTACTAATTTCATGTACATCATCAATGCCCGTTCCTGGTAAATCATTTGGGATGGGGACGTCGTTGAGATCGACAATTTGATTGAGAAAATTGAGATTGTTGTGTCATATATGATTGGCCACCGAAAAGTCCTCAACGAAATTATGAGGACCCATGTGTATTATGTAATAGAATGTAGATTGAGTGTAGAGAATAAAGATGAAATCTATAAATTTGATATTGTATAGGGTAGAGAATGAATAGAGAAAATGTATATAATATAATTGAAATTTGAATGTAATAAAAAATTGTAAAAATGTATGTGTATTAAGTAATAATGAATGCATGTGTACTAATATAATTGTAGAGAGTACAAGAATTGTAGAATATATGAATAATGAAGGAATTATATTGCAGACATAGTACAAGAGAGATTTTTAATTTGTTGTGAGAAAAAATGATTTAAGTGTGAGGTATTTATAAAGGAAAAGCAAAAATAAAAATAAAAGAATTTCAAATACAATCTCTTTCAAAGTTTGTGACTGTTTAAAAAAATGATCACAAACCTTTAAAAGTGAACCAACGATCACTATTTGACTCGATGAGCCACGAGCCAGCCTGTCCACGAGTTGTTCGTTTGATTTGGTGAGTTGAGCGTGCTCGAGCTCGTCCCGAAACGAGTTCAAGCCACTCGTAGGCCGAACTTTTTTGAGCGAGTCAACGAGACGACGAGCTATCCAACTCAATTGTCACCTCTAAATTATCCTCAGATTGTGATACAGTCCATGCGTAGAGGCCTATGAAATGTCATATTTATTATAAACTCTACTATAGGGCTCAAACTCACATTTGAAGTAATAGTCGTAGTCTTACGAGCCTTCTCAAAGGCTGATATCATATGCACAAAGATGTTTTAAACTTTTTAGGATTGACCCGGTCGATGTAATAGATCAATGGATCACTAATTCAATTGATGAGTGAATTTTTCAATCGATAAGATATTCTTCGGTTGAAAGTCTAGATCTAAAAAACACGAGAAAAAATATATAGCAAGCGTTTAACCTACAAGGCTAATCGAGTCAACGAGAAATCATTCGATTTTGACAAATTAGAACTCAATTGAATTATGGGTCCAATTGGTAGAGTGGCAGAGTTATGGGGTTTTAAGTCAGATTTAAAAAGAAAATGATCATTTTAAAAATATGTACCAAACAGACACGGGTGGATCGGGGGGTCACGTGATCCATCAACTTAATTTTTTTAAATAAAAAATTCAGCTTTTTCCTATTGAAAGCTTGTCGGTTGAAATATTTATGATCGGAAAAATTGCATTTCTTGCCATGGTTGTAAGTTCATACTATCTTCCCAACTTATCATTATCCTCTTTTCTTATGGTGAAAGAGGGGAAAGGAAGAAAGAAAAATTACTAGTTTGAACGGACTTTACTTTCACGTATTGTCATACATCCTTCTTTGTCATTATCATATTCTCCTCAACACATTTTCCTTGTGGACAAATTGTTCAAGTCCACATGGATATGTATGAATCATCTAGCTTTCTCACAACATAACTGATAAACCCTATTTGAAGAGACGTAAAAGGTTATTGAAAGTTTCAGCATCAGTTTGACATGGAAACAATTGATCATGTTCAAAGATGAAAAATTAAGGAATAAATGGAGAAAGTGAAGAAGACCTTAACCTAAAATTTAGTACTCCCTCCATCCCAATTATATAGACTTGTTTCGTTTTTCACACGGATTAATAAAACTTATTTAATATCATTGGAAAATTATTTTTTGCCAAGATTTTTTTAATTTACCCTTTTTAATTTTCAGTATGTAAAACTAAATTATTGTTGGAGTTAATAAAGAATTTGAAGAAGAAGAAATAGAGTTGTTCCATGTTTCCAAAAAGTGAGAAATGTGTGTATTTGAATGATTTCAAGAAATTGACATATTAAGTAGGGAAATTTAATAAGGGTATATTGGTAAAGGAAAACAATAAAATATTCTATAATAGGAAATATGCCTATATATTTGGAATAAGAGAAAAAAGAAAACTCAGCCTATATAATTGAGAAGGATGAAGTATTTTTTTCCAACCATATTCTAAATTTAGCATATGGATGACGCAGTAGCATACATGTGGTATTCCACAAGCTAAAATCAATAAATAACATTATTGAAGTTGTTATTTCATTCACATGACAATCATTATTAATAATATGTAAAATCTGGTAAAAAAATGCTTCAACTTCTGGAATTTTGGAAAAAGTTGGAGAAGTTGGCTATTTTGCTTTTTGGTTGGAAAAACATTTTGTTTACTTGTTCCAGTGTCACTAGTTTTTTTTTTCTTTAGTCTTTAGATCTTGGGTTTACTACTTCTGCCATGTCATTCCTTGAAACGTGTTGCCTACGATGACTCGTGTCAAAAATTGTCTATGCAATGTAATCGGAGATCAGTTGTTGAATGATAGTTGGATTGCATATATTGAGAATGATATGTTTGACAATATTAAAAATGATGTAATTATGAAATATTATAAAAGCACGAGAATACGTAAAGAACAACTGAAATAAGATATGAAATGTTTTAATTTTTTTACGAATTTTTCTTCAAGTTTGATTCTGCCCTAGACTCTAAATGTTTATGTCAAGCACGGCAAACATAGACTAAATTTACCGCCTTCTTTATTTAAACTTTAATGACATTAGTTCATGAAATACATAGAGAATAATTATTAGAAGGATCGATAATACATTCGTCTCTAAAAAATCACTGAAATCAAGTGAAGAAGGAAATTGTTGGACGCACTCAAGAATCAAGACCAAGTCAACTCCTATTTTTTAGGCTTTTTAGTTTTGTATCAATTCTTTAGTTTCCAATCATTGTGTTTGTTAATTAGTTTCCTACTTTTTTGTATATTTTAAATTTAAATCTTCCTTGTAAATTATTACGATCATTGAATGAATAATACAGTTCAAAACCATTACTTCTCCTATCGTGCTTGCCATTTTCACATGGTATCAGAACGATAATTTTTTTTTCTCTGTATTTCTTCACCATGTCTAATGCAAATCCTACCACCAACATCACTTCACCATCATAATCTCCACGGTCATCAATACCTATCAAAACATATCCTTATGCTATTCATCATTCATATAGCCCTTCTACTGTTCTTGTAACACCTCTAATGACAAGAGACAATTATGGCCCATGGAGTCGTGTAGTGACAATGGCACTTCGTGCAAAAAGCAAGCTGGGTTTTGTTGATGGATCACTTCCAATTCCACAGGAGAAAAATGATATTTCCAATTGGGAACGATGTAATGATTTGGTTGGAAGTTGGATTCTTAATTCGGTCTCACCTGAGATCCATCCAACTATCTTGTATGCTGAAACTGCAGTACAAATTTGGACAAATCTTAATGATCATTTTTCTCAATCAAATGCTCGTAAGATTTATCAATTGAAACAATCAATCTCTTCCCTCAAGCAAGAAGGTATGTCTTGTTTCATTATATTTCACACAACTCAAATCCTTATGGGTCACTTCCATTATCTGCGTCACTCCATGTATCTATGGTAATGCTAAAAGCATTATTGATCAGCAAAATCAAGATCGTGCCATGGAGTTTCTTCAAGGACTCCATGATCGTTTTTTAGCAATTCGCAATCAAATTCTCTTGATGGAGCCGTTCCCTTCAATTGAGTGTATCCACAATTTGGTACGTCAAGAAGAAAAACAAAAAGAGATTAATATTCGAACAACTCCTACCATTGATTCGACAGCATTTCAAGCGTTCAAACCACCTTATCGGCTATTGGGAAAACGTCAACGTCCTTTTGTGAACATTGTAACAAACATGGTCATACTCTTGCCACATGCTACCAGATTCATGGCTTTCCAGATAAGCAAGTGAAGAAATCAGGGCCACCTCAATCCACTTCCGCTACTAATCAATTAACACGTGAACAATACAATAAGCTTCATGCCCTTTTATCCAAAGAGGAATCTGGTCGATCATCAGTCCATTTGGTAGGTACACTTCTCACTTGTTTGTCCTCTTGTTGGATTATTGATTCAGGTGCTTCTAATCATATATGTACATCTCTTTCATTTTTCTCTTCATATTCTACTGTTAATAAAAGTATGGTAGTTCAATTGCCTGATGGTTCTCATGCGCCTGTGACACACATAAGTACAGTTCACTGTTTACCCTAACTTATTCTCACTGATGTTTTTCACATTCCATCTTTCAAATTCAATTTGTTATCTATTTCACAATTAACAAATTCAACAAATTGTGATGTATTCTTTTCATCTTCTGAATGTATATTTCAGGATCGAGCAACGAAGAAGAAGATTGGTCGACATAGTGCTCGAAATGGTTTTTTTTTACATAGATGCATATTTAGTTTTTAATTCTGTTTTTTCATTCAAGCATTGTAATAAATTTGACCTATGGCATTCTTGCCTTGGTCATCCATCTAGGTCTTGTTTTGATTTCATTGTTAAGAATTTTCCCATTATTATTGCGATAAAGATTTGTTTGTGATGTACGTCTGCGTGCAAAACAACCGCGTCTTTCTTTTCCTCAAGAATCATATTGTTCTTCTCATTGCTTTGAATTAATTAATGTTGACATTTGGGGTCCCTTTTCTATTCCGTCCAAAAATGGATCACGTTTCTTTTTAACTATTGTTGATGATTATTCAAGGTGTACTTGGATTTATTTAATGAAACATAAATCTGAAACTATCAAAATGTTAATTCATTTTTTTTAATCAAATCAATTGTCAATTCAACACAAAAAATTATCGTATCAACTCTGGTAATGAGAAGATTTTTCTTCCTCAACTTCAAATCATTCATTCAGACAATGGTACTTAATTTCTTTCTAAACAAATTCAAACACGGTTTCATGAAAATGGTATTATTCACCAACGTAGTTGCATTGTGACCCCCAACAAAATGATGTTGTAGAACGTAAGCATCGATATCTCCTTGATGTTGCTAGAGCTCTACGATTTCAAGAAAACTTGCCTATTTCTTTTTTAGGTGAATGTATTCTCACTGCCGCCTTTCTTATTAACGAACTTCCAACTCCGATCCTCAAATATAAATCACCTCATCAAATTTTACTTGGAACTATTCCTTCATACTCGTCTCTTCTAGTTTTCGAATGTTTATGTTTTGCTAAAAATATGAATATTCAACATAAGTTTGATGAGTGAGCCAAACCCGATATTTTTGTTGGTTATCCATACGGTCAAAAAGGATATCACACACATGATTGCAAAACTCATCAAATCTGTGTTTCTTGCGACGTTATATTTCATGAGTCAATTTTTCCATATTGTGATCTTCCATCTCCATCATTAAAAAATTCAATTACCTACACCATCGATTGTTCCCACTAATATTTCTTCTAGTGATTCTATCCCTTATAATCTAGTTGATTATTCCAATGATTCTCCACTTGATGACACACCCAATTCTCCACCTATTTCTATGGATACTCCCTCTAATAATTCTCCTTCAATGGCACCTAGTCCTCAGCTTGATAATTCACCTGACTTTCCACCTATTTCCGAGGACACTCATACTTCTCCTCCAATAGCACCTGGTTCTATAATTAATATTCATTCTCAATGAATTCGTCGTTCACCAGGTCATCTCAAAGATTATATTTGTAACCATATTTCACTTTCAACTGATTTTCCACTAGCCAATTATTTTTCTTTGTCCCATCTAAGCCATTCTCATCGTGCTTTTCTAACAAATATTATTGAACATCAAGAACTACACTCTTATTCTCGAGCCATGAAATATGGTGAATGGTGCGATGCCATGGCCAAAGAAAATTCAAACCTTAAATCAAATAATACTTGGTCTTTTTGCTCACTTCCCAAGTAAAAATCACTCGTTGGTTGTAAATGGGTCTACAAAATTAAATATCGATCTGATGGTTCAATTGAGAGATATGAAGTTCGTTTAGTTGCCAAAGGTTATACTCAAGTTGAAGGAATCGACTATCATGATACCTTCGCACCTATGGCCAAACTAGTTACTGTTTGTCTCCTTCTCTCCATTGTTGTCATTAAAAATTGGTCTCTACAACTCAATGTCAACAATGCATTTCTCCAAGGAGATCTCAATGAAGAAGTTTATATGAAACTTCCTCCCGATTTCTCTCGTAAAGGGGAGACTCGTGTATGCAAATTAAATAAATCTATTTATGGTCTCAAGCAAGCTTATCGTCAATGGTTCTCTAAATTCTCAACCACTCCTATTCATCGAGGTTTTCGAAAATCTTTTGCAAACTATAGTCTTTTTACATATATTCATGATCAGACTTCTATTTTTGTTCTCGTCTATGTCGATGATATTATTATCACTGGCAATAATGATGATGCCATCACTAAAATCAAACAATTTCTCGCTCAATCTTTTTCTGTAAAAGATGTTGGCAATCTTTGATATTTTTTAGGTATTGAAGTGTCTCGATCTAAACAAGGAATTTTTCTATGTCAACGAAAATATACCCTTTACATCTTATCTGATTTTGGTTTGACTGGTTCTCGAACATCTGATTTTCCTATAGAACAACATCTTCGTTTACGACCAGAGGATGGTACTCCTCTCCCTAATCCGACAATCTATCGACGACTGGTGGGACGTCTTTTATATCTTACTGCCACACAACTAGATCTACAATATGCTATAAATATACTTAGTCAATTCATGCAATTTCCTCATTCGACTCATCTTGATGGTACCAACCGAGTTCTTCTTTATCTTAAAGGTACTATTAGTAAAGGATTATTCCTTTCTGCATCTAGCTCTCTTACTTTTGTTGGATATGCTGACTCTGACTAAGTCGATTGTCCTACTACACGTTGATCCACCACTAGTTATTTTACCATGTTAGGTTCTAGTCCTATTTCATGGAAAACCAAGAAACAACCAACTATTTCTCGTTCTTCTGTAGAAACAGAATATCGTTCTCTCGCTGTACTTACTTCTGAGTTGCAATGGTTAAAATATCTTCTTTCAGATCTTGGTTTCAACCATTCACAACCAATTGTAGTTCATTATGATAGCAAAATTGTTATTCACATTGTTGAAAATTCTGCTTTTCACGAACGCACTAAACATATTGAGATTGATTGTCATTTTGTTCAAGAAAAAACTCGAGGTCTTATTGCTCCTTCCTACTTACGTTCCAACGACCAGTTGGTGGACATTTTTACCAAACCACTTGGAGGTGATGCTTATCGCCAACTACTTAGCAAGTTGGGTATTCTTCAGGGCCGGTCCTGAGGCGAAGCGGATGTGGCCCGCGCTCAGGCCCAAAAGTGGAGGGACCTCATTCAATTGTGGCCCCCTTTTTTATTTATAACCTAAACGAATCAACAACGGCTTTCACTCTCGTTTCGGAGATTGGGGGTTGCTCGGAGGACCAGAGGTAGCTATTGAGCCAATCGGGTACCCCTTTTTTTAAAACCATAATAGCAATACTTATCTCTGCAACGATTGATGTCGATATTAATTATGTTATGAGAGAGGGAAGAAGCAGTGGAAATGGAACCAGAAGAAGAAACGCAGTCACAGAACCAGGAACGAGAAAGAGAAACAACGGTGTCGTTTTATTATTTTAGGTTGGATTAAATTGTATTGGCATTTTCTTTTGTTTTGTGCTATTTTTTTCCCTGTCATATCAGACGGAACGGGGAAAAGGAAGGCAGATCTTTGGGACATTATTTCTTCTCTTCGTCTCTTCGTCTCTTGCTCTCATGTCCTCCTTTTCTTCTTTATCTAATTTCAGTTCTATTACGTTCAGTTTATTACAATTCATCCAATGGATGATGAGTTTTATTTCATACCCTGTGTTTGATCATTGAACTGAGTGAAGTTAAGGAATTATAAGTTTCAACATTACATTTGGTATAGAGCTAGAGCATTACGTGAGCTAGGAAAATGAATACACGTAGGATTTTGCATTTACGTTGATTTTGGGAACCCAATTTTGGGAGTTCGCCTCGGGCCCCGAAAATGATAGGACCGACCCTGGTTTTCTTGACATATCAATCCTAACTCCAACTTTTTGTGTGTGTGTGTGTGTGTGGTGTTGGACACACTCAAGAATCAAGACCAAGTCAACTCCTATTTTTTAAGCTTTTTAGTTTTGTAATAATTTTTTAGTTTCCGATTATTGTGCTTGTTAATTAGTTTCTTACTTTTCTGTATATTTTGAATTTAAATCTTCTTTGTAATATGCCTATATATTATTATAATCATTAATGAATAATACAGCTGAAA
The DNA here is from genome assembly GCA_903798295.1 of Fraxinus nigra. Classification (NCBI taxonomy): domain Eukaryota; kingdom Viridiplantae; phylum Streptophyta; class Magnoliopsida; order Lamiales; family Oleaceae; genus Fraxinus; species Fraxinus nigra. The sequence continues at coordinate 20,239 of CAIGRH010086883.1, forward strand.
ATCATTACTTCTCCTCCTATCGTGCTTGCCATTTTCACATAAATATCCAGGAAAAAAAAACATAAATTGCCATATCTACATTAACTCTATAGAAAATCAAAGATAGAACTTGGAAAAGGAAACCATAGTAATATCCAACTTCTTCACTTCTACTTGTAGCTAAAAACCAGTTCAGGACATAGAAATCTAAAATTTTTGCTGCCTCATTCTTCTATCAAATTGGAGAAAACACAAAAATTAGGGCTCAAAGAATTTCTTTTCATAGCTAATTTTCTTGGAATTAAGCATGGAAACTTCATCTTAACCACCTTCTTAAATCAGTAGTTGAACATGGAGAAATTTCTCCACCAATGCTATCAGATCGATTTGACTGTTGCTCCATTCCTACATAGCCTGCTTGAACACTTTTGAAGCTGGGACTCCTTAAATTCTGGCTTATACTGCTTGGACAGCCAAACCCAACATTCACAAAATACGGGTCGGGTATCGGGTAAGACAGCCGTTTCTTCGCCGATCCATTTCGATCTCTTTCCGGTGTGGAGGGCCTTTGTCGTGGAGCACTTTGCGATCGAATTCGAGCTTTTGCGGATTCAGTTGCGGCCATGTAATTAGGGATTGCAGCATTACCGGCTGCCTCATTTGTACAATTATTGTAGCGGTAATTACTACTGCTAATGCGGTGAGTACTAGTGGAGCGTAAGCTTGGAGTATTTGCTGTTGAGTAGCTTTTTTCCTCCTTGAGGCATCTAGGGCTTGCTGAACGCACTTGCAGGGATCTGGTTTTGGATATTGGGGATGGCGTAATTGACTGTGGGACTATAGGGACATTGTAAAGTGAACTATGGTGGGGAGAAGCAGCAAAATTTGGGAATGATTGTCTGTGGATTGGACTACGGTAGTGTGAATTTCTAGAGGGACGATTCAGATTCGGGGTGTCGATTTCAACGGTCTTGATTGAATCTCTTTTATGATCTGTGGAGCTTCTGCTCATCCAGGTATCTAGCCAATCTGTACTGTCTTCTTCTGGCTCATGTTCTTCTTCGGCATATGGATTTGAATCACAATCCCATATCTTGTTTTTGGGGGAAATGAAAAGTATTACTGAGAATGTTAGTGAATAAATTCCAGATTAAGAAGTGATTAATTAATTCAAGAAAGACTGATAAAGTGAAACCTGTTGAGAGAAAGCATAAGCCAGAGACTTTTGATCATGATTTGAAGCAGCTTCGTTTCTGGCTTTCAAGATTGTTTCGAGTTCTTCTAGTGTATGTGGGCAGTCCCTCCAATCATCAGTAATACAGCTTCCGTCTCTAGACTGTAGAATTAGTAACATTAGAATGTGAATCTGGGCAACTGAACTTAAGCTTTATTACAATTTGGTCGTGCTCTGTTTGTTTCCTCTAGTTTGACTAACCAAAAATGTGTCTTTTAGTTGCAACTAAGTTGTCAACTGGACTAGTTCGTTAAAAGTTAAATGACCAACAGTGTTTTTAACCTTTTGTAGTAACAATGAACACAACTTACCATGGACTTCCTGTCTCTGATGTCTTTTAGGTACCTAGATTCCCACAAGTTGGTGGTTTCGGCAAACATGGACCTCCGGCCTCCATCGTGGGAAAGCCGTGCACGTTGATCGCGAACACGAGCCTGAACTCGGAGCAGAGCCTGCATGCATTTAAGGGTCATCTTTGCTTGTTTCCGCACATTCTGTCCTCTGATTAAAGCTTGAAGTTTTACAATCCCCCTGAGTGCAACAAGAGCCCTCCTTGCCTACACACACAGGAAATTTCTCTCAGAACCAATAATTATCAGAAGAAACAGAAAAGAACTAAGCTGATGATATATGAAATCCCAACCAGGTATCCTCTAAAAGCTGTTTGAATGAGTATGGCTGCAGAGTGTCTTCTAAATGAATTGGTATTTGAATCCATCTTGGATTGCTGGCCGGTCAACCGAATGATCTCCACCGCAGCCTTAGCTGTAGCTACGGCAGCTTCAGCTGCTGCGGCCGTGGCTGCCGCCATGGCAATGGCATGCCTCTGCTCAGTAGGCAAGAGAACGCTACTATTTGCAGCTGCCACCTTTGCTTCACTATGTTGATGATGAGCCTGATTGGAGGCCTTCCTGAACAGCCATTTTTTCTTCTCCTTCTGTACAAAAAAACTTGTGAATACAAACTAATAACACACGTACGAGTTTTCAAGAAAACCTCTTTTAAGCACAAGAAAACTATCTTCTTGATAACATTAATTAAGTTACCTTTTCATTCTCTTCTTGTTCATGATCTACTTTCCTTCTGCAGCTCTTTTTCTCAGGAGACCAGAAGGCTCTCTTGACTGCTGTTAACCATGAGGTGCCTCCCTTCTTTCCCATTGAAAGGTGTAGTAAATTTTCACCAAATTTTGCTACATATCCAGCAAAAGTATAGAGAAAAGTTAAAAGGGATGTTTGATTATTCGCTTATTTAGCTTCTGAGAGTAACGTTTATGTACTTTATATATAAAGAATTGAATGATATTTAGTGTGCAGGAATCTAAACAGAGTACGAGCTCCAAGCGCAAGTGTTTTGTAGTGTCATGGGAAGAAAAAAACTAATGGTGGTGGGTGTCAGATTTCGCTATGAACTTT
>CAIGRH010086890.1:0-13337 GCA_903798295.1 Fraxinus nigra
AGGGTATTTTTGTAAGTACCACAAACTAAAATAAAAAAATTTCAACATGTATGTTGATGACTTATAAAAGAAAAAAATATAAAGAACAATTTTTTATAAGATAGCTTCCCATTAACGATTTCCTACATCACTCTCTACACTATCATCGGTAAGGCCGACAAAGGTGTCTCAGTGACCACTTACGATATTGTCTTCGATAACTTTATTTAAATCATCAAAGTATATTGATTTTAATCAGAATCATCGACAGTCATATTGTGAATTATTTTTGTCAAAGATTATTTCCTCCGTTAATATTGTTGTTATTGTTCTCAAAAAAGATTCCTTAATGGTTTCTAAGCTCCAAATTGTTTGAGTTCCATGTATCAATCATAATACTAATGTCTCTTTTCTTTAACCTTAATCCATGTCGGTGGGATTAAATAAAGAATTAATGAACAATAAGTTCTATCATCATGTGGGGCATCGCCTGACATATGTATATTTGCATGTTCTGCTGCTCAAGCACTCGTATTTTACGGCTTAGATGTAATAGAATGCGTGTCGGTCAATCTGATTCGTTCACTACAAGTAATCTACTCTTATTCAAGAAAGGTTATCCTAATTAACAAGCAATAATCATATTAATTAATAAGTACAGCAACGTATATTTTCAGTTAAAACATAATTATTAGCATAAAATACTGAAACATAATTATTAGCATAAAATACAGTCAGGCCAAGTCGTTAAGTAAGTACCAGCTAAACATGTTGCTTTCAAGGTAACTCAATTTATTCTAAGACTGAAAGGTATCATCTCGACTGACCTATATCAAATGTGTACACACACAATATATATTAGATAAGATTTTAACGTCTTTTTCTCCTCCTTAATGAACATGCCAGTGCCGAAGTGTAAATCAATATAAAACCATACACAACTGGCATGCCATTGCAAGAAAATCATACCCACAAAAAATAAAAATAAAAGTTTCACCTACAGAAGGACCTGTAGCCCAAAAAACTTCATAAAAAGTTTCAATAAGCTATTTTCTTGTGTTACATTACAAATAGATGTATAAATCTTACTAACCCGAGTATTTATAACTCACAATAATAATCTACACCCTCGTCGTGAATCTGTCTGAAATTCTATCTATCAGCCAATACTGGCAATCTTGGAGTGTCTCATGGACTAGTGAAGATGAGCCCAACATGCTTTTCAAAGAAGAAATCGATAATTTATTAACGTAGTCGATATCCTTTGACAACTCACTCAATCCCATCCTATACATTCTTGCTAATCATCCTTTCTTCTGATACTAACAAGCAACTTACTCCTGCAGTAGAGAAAATGGAAATTAGACAATCATAACATCCTTGAGTATTGCACAACAAGGAGATGCATGCAAACACATGCAGACATACATACATGAAAGACGTTTCAGAAACTAAACAGAGGTTTAGATTTGTGAAGTCCTCTTAGAAAATTAGGTGCTAGGTACTGATTGTTAAGCTTCATAAATAATCTAGGTTCAACTTGAATAAATTGTCTTGGATACTTGGAGGTGGCCATCTTGCTCCCATTTTATCACTTAGCATTTCATCGCACCATACATCAAATAGGTCACTCAGACCACATCTACTGAATCAATTCTAGTAATCTAAATATTGTGAGACGTATCCAAACTAAACATGTTTTCCCAACGTTTAAATTAAATATTAATGAAAAATTGAGGATACCCACTATGGAAAAGAAATAACGTCCAGTACTTTTTAGCGGAAAACCAAATCAAATCATGGAATCTTCTTCTAAGCTTGGCAACACACACACGCTTATCGGAGACTGTCATGACCTTCACTGGTATTTTTTCAATTCTTCTGCACATGAATTTCCAATATCAATTATTTTGCTCTAACTTTATCTCCAAGCCAAAAAGCTGTCTTCCTAGGCAGTCGTTAATAAAACAATCTCAAGTCAACAAGCAGTTAAAACATTTGTTTCATGATATTTCAGATGATTTAAAGCACTGCTGAAAACATCAATCCATCCACCTTTACTAGTAGTTGTGCCATCTCAGCCCGACCCCCCACCCAAGAACACCGTAAAACTTTCTAAGGAAGAGTAAACAAAAGCCAACTCAAGATGTATACTATCTAAATATCTCAACATTTTTTAACACAGTTGTATGTGGAAATTCCAGAATAACACCTCGATTATACCTTGAAATGATTACATCAAACGTCTTAGGCTGACCATTAAAAACTTGTTACAAAGGAAATACACAACAACTATTAATGTTCGAACTTATTTGAACTCCATGCCAACTCGGTTAAGCAAAGCTACAGCATAAGTCTAAATCTCTAGCTAGTAACCCTCTTCATTAAAGCTTCTCCAGAGTTACCGGAAAAGAGATAAATTATGGGAGGGGCTACACAGCTCAATCAGTATTCCCGTGTGTGCATTGTGTAATGTACAAATATTATATGAAATAATACATGAATTATGAGTCATAAACAAAATTTTGATATATGATATAAAATCCTCAAACTGGTGGCAATTTTCTGACAATTGAATTTTTCGACAAGCTGAACCTTTCCTGGAGTCGTTTTAACGAAACGAATCAAACGGGCTGTCAGTTTCAGCATTTGACAACCAGAGTGGCAGGCATTGTCCATTCAACAGATTTTCAGACCAAAACTTGACTAGCATGGTTTTCCCTCATTTCTCCAACTTTATAAGTAATTCGAAAGCCAATGAATTTTGCTCATCAATTTTAAGTTGATAGACATAGAATAAAGATGGAATTTAGATATTATTTTAAAAGTAGAGTTTGATTCGAATTATGAATGTTTAGATTAGATTTAATATTTTGATAAAGTTATAACTTACTAGTATAATTCTTTTGATTTTAGATTAGTTGCTCTGTATATAGAGAGTTAATTCATTATAATATACATCCTTGAATATATGAATAAATTGATTTCTCTTGCCCTAAGTTCTTCTTTTCTTTGATCCCCTGTTTTCATGATTCTTTTCTTGTTCATTGTCAAATTACTATGCTCGTGCGTCACTATACCGTCATTCTACTGCCTATTTTGATCAAATTTTATTGAAACACGTTCCATATTATCATAGAAGCCATTACAAGTATCAGTTTGATGAATTCTGGATTCCACAAAAAGTTCCTATATTTTGTCTCACTTGATGAAATTTCAGTCAGTTTTTGGCACCAAAATTTGGATTCAAATATCCTTTTATTTTTCATGTTATTTAACACATATTTGCACATAGATTAGACAAAACTGGTAAAAGTATGGCTGGACAAGAAATTCAAGTTTGGGGAGAAATTCAAATTTGAGGAACATTGGGCGAATTCTAGGTTGATATTCTAGTTCCACTCGGAAAACTGATCAAGGCTACCCCAAGTTAGAATAATGGTAAGTGTTGTAATATTAACCTTATTGTTGAAGATCTCGGAAATTAAGGGCTGGTTGTTGAACAGATTTGGTCTCCTTATTATTAGGATTGAGTTTGTTCCATTATCTAAATTTCAATTTCAAATTGTGGTTATCTTAATTATGTAGCTATCCCTAAAATAGAGGACTGCAGTTGTACATCCTTGATATATAAATGCATGTAATGTGATGAGTAAAATATAAGAGAAATAATTCCTTTCTTGTAGTGTTCTTTATTCTGTTCTTCTTCACCGGTTTTATGGTATCAGAGCCGAGGAAAGATTGAGATTCACGAAATGGCCATGACTGGTGCACGCGAGGATACAGATTCAGGGGGCTCTATGGAAACTTCTGAACGTGTCTCTACAAGTGTACCCACTACAACCAATTCTCTTCTCCCCACGACCACTCTTCTCAGAAAATTATTCCCTACAAATTACCACCACTCAGCTAAATAGTAAAATTTTTCTCAAGTGGTCTCGATCTGCCCTTTTGGTTATTTGTGGACGTGGGCGTCTTGGATATCTTACATGAACAACAACCAAACCAGATGAAAATGATCCTACTTATGCAACATGGGATGCCCAGAATTCTATGGTGATGGCATAGATTATTAATTCTATGGAAGAGGATATCAAAGAATCCTATTTGTATTACTCTACCGCAAAGGAACTCTGGGATGCTCTTACCTTGGCCTTCTCTGATAAGGAGAACTCTGCCCAACTCTTTGAACTCAGGAATAAAGCTCATGAAATTCGCCAAGGAGATCAAAAAGTCACCCATTATTACAGTAAACTGAAGCGGGTATGGACAGAGATAGATATGTTTGTTCGGATTGGCTGGGAGTCACCCAATGATGCTGAAAGATATAGAAAACAGGTTGAGAAGGAAAGAATCTATGATTTTTTGGTTGGGTTAAATTCAGAATTGGACGAAGTGAGAGGTCGATTACTAGGACTTAAGCCCCTGCCAGTAATTGATGAGATATTTGCTGAGGTGCGTCGGGAAGCCAGTCGAAACGTGTTATGCTCGGAGAACCTAAGCCATCTCTCTTTGAAAATTCAGCTTTTGCCATTCGTGGACATGAATCTACTCGACTACCCAAGAAGAACAATTTGTGGTGCGATCACCGCAAACGCACGAATCATACCAAAGATCGATGCTGGCAATTACATGGACGATCAAACACAAAACTACTGACCCGTGATAATGGACTGCCAAATCAGACTTATCGTGAAGAATCTAGGGCACGTGATGCTTCCGGTTTCCAAAGTACCACCGAGTTTTCTTCTTCCACTATACAGCCTGAAAATGTTTTGCTTTCTTTTACAAAAGCCCAACTGGAGCAGTTATATAAATTGATTACTCCAGCTTCAAATCCCACATCATCCTCTAGTTTATTAGCTCAACGAGGTAATTATATTATAGCATTAACTAGTAGGCGTAATGTTGAATATTGGATAATTGATTAGGGAGCTATTGATCATATGACGGGGTGTGAGAAGTTGTTTCACTCTTACTCACCATGTTCTGGAAATTTTAAAGTGAAAATTGCAGATGGATCTATCTCACCGGTTGCTGGAATTGGAACAATTAAACTCAGTTTATCTCTCAAGTTAAAATATGTTTTACATGTTCCAAATCTCTCTTGCAATCTTCTTTCTATTAGTAAGTTAACTAGAGACTTGAATTGCAGTGTCAATTTTACTGATTCTATGTGTATATTTCAAGACCTGATTTCGGGGAAGAGGATTGGCAATGCTAAAGAACACGAAGGACTATACTATTTCACGGAGGAAGTCAACTTGAATAAACAAGCTCAAATTGCAAGTTGTGAGTCTATTACTAGAGAACATCAAATAATGTTATGGCATCTTCACCTTGGTCATCCTAGTTTTCAATATCTTATGTATTTATTTCCATCTTTGTTTCGTAATAAAGACAAGTTTCGGTGTGATATTTGTCAAATTGTTAAACATTCTCGGTCTTTATTTCCTTCACATGAATCTGCCCTAAATTCAGGCCATGAAACTACTCAAAATTCAGGTAATCCCTCTTACCCGAAGTTTGATTCTAATGATTTGGATGTTCCCATAGCTCTCAAGAAAGGTGTTAGGTCTTGTACACAGCATCCTATATCAAATTTCATTGGATATAGCTACTTATCCAAATCTGTTTAAGCTCTTGCTGCCAACCTTTCATCAATTGAAATACCAAAGTCCATTCAAGAAGCTTTGTCTATACCGAAATGGAGAAAAGCAGTTGAAGAAGAAATGGCAGCTCTAAATAAAAATAAGACATGGCATATTGTAGAGAAGCCGAAAGAGAAGTCGATAGTTGGGTGTAAATGGGTTTTTACAGTGAAGTACAAATCAGATGGTTCAGTAGAACGCTACAAAGCCACATTAGTAGCAAGAAGATATTCTCAGACTTACGGAGTAGACTACCAGGAAACCTTTGCTCCAGTTGCTAAATTGAATACTATAAGGGTTCTCTTGTCTCTAGCAGCAAACCTAGATTGGAAACTTCACCAACTGAATGTAAAAAATGCTTTCCTAAATAGTGATTTGGAAGAAGTATATATGGAATTACCACCAGGATTCGATGAAGCTAAAACTCAAGGAAAAGTATGTAAACTTGAACCTTGTATGGGCTAAAACAATCTCCACAAGCGTGGTTTGGGAGATTCATGAAAGTTGTTAGCCAACAAGGATATAAGCAAGCCCAATCAGATCATACTATGTTCTACAGGTACTTAGGAGGAAAAATTACCGTTCTAATAGTTTATGTAGACGGCATTGTTCTAACAGGTGATAATTATGAAGAGATAGAGAGATTGAAGAAAGTTCTTGCAACCGAATTTGAGATAAAGGACCTAGGTCCTTTACGATACTTTCTTAGAATGGAGATTGCTAGAAACAAGAATGGTATTTCTGTCTCACAGAGGAAAAATATTTTGGATCTCTTAGATGAGACAGGTATGTTAGGGAGTAAACTTGCGGATGTTCATGTGAATCCTAATCTCAAGCTGGGTGACTGTCTAGAAGGTACTCTTGTTGATAAAGGGAGATATCAGCTTCTGGTATGTAAAATCATTTATTTATCTCATACAAGACCTGATATTGCTTTTGTTGTTAGTGTTGTGAGCCAATTTATGCATGCACCCTTCAAAGAGCACATGGAAGCAGTTTATCAGATTTTAAGATACTTAAAAGGGACTCCAGGACTTGGTCTTTTTTTCAAAAAGAATGTTGAGAGATCTATTGAAACTTTTACCAATGCAGATTGGGCAATATCAGTGATAGATAGACTATCTACAACAGGTTATTGTACCTTTGTTGGGGGTAATCTAGTTACTTGGAGGAGTAAAAAGCAAACAGTTGTAGCTAGTAGTAGTGCCGAAGCTGAATTCAGAGCATTGGCGCATGGAATTTGTGAAATAATATGGCTAAAGTTGTTATTGAACGAACTTGGTATTAAGAGAAATGAACCCATGAAAGTCTACTGTGATAACAAGGCTGCAATTGCAATCTCACATAATCCTGTTTATCACGATAGAACTAAACATGTGGAGGTAGATAGACACTTCATTAAAGAAAAGATAGAAGATGGGACAATCTGTATGGTTTATGTGCCTTCATCCGATCAAGTCGCTGATGTATTAACGAAGGGTTTATTTAAACCTATGTTTGAGAAAATGATGGACAAGCTAGGATTGTTTAATCTGTATAGCCCAGCTCGAGGGGGAGTGTTGAAGATCTCGGAAATTAAGGGCTGGTTGTTGAACAAATTTGATCTCCTTATTGTTAGGATTGAGTGTTTCATTATCTAAATTTCAATTTCAAATTGTGGTTATCTTAATTATGTAGCTATCCCTAAAATAGAGGAGTGCAGTTGTACATCCTTGATATATAAATACATGTAATGTGATGAGTAAAATATAAGAGAAATAATTCCTTTCTTGTAGTGTTCTTTATTCTGTTCTTCTTCACCGGTTTTACTTAAGTAATAAAATTTTACTTGGTCAGCCTTAGATGTTTTATGTAATTTCCATTTCATGGTATAAATGAAGTTATTACGAGTTTTTGAGATGTTTATATAACTTACAACCTTATCTGCTTTTACTTTAGATCCCAAATATAAGTCAGGGTCGGGGTGATACCATACTGCAAAATCAGGAAACTTTATACACAACTTCATTACAAGCCACTAAGGCAGCTGATTTCCAGCGTGCTTAAAAATGTCATCTTCGTGACAAAGAAAGCAACTAAGTGAAAAGAAAGCTCCATGTCCACCGCAAGGAATAAGATTTACCAAATTATTTTGCATCTCAGTGTTTGAGTTCTGACATTACTTGTCAGACCGTTAAAAAAATTGGCTAGATGCAGCATCGAGCCCCAGTTATGTTGTGTGTATCTTATGTAAAAGCAATTTCATTCATATAGGAGAAAGAGATTAAGAGAATAAAGAGAACTCCTCCATGCCACAATACCATGCAATCCATGATATAAAGAAAAAAACAATAAGAAAGATGCAGAGCCACAATTTAAGAAACGAGGGGTACCTTCTCCATCTTTTCATAGAGCTGGCTATTATTTCTATTCTCCTGATCATCAAAAGTTTCAGCATTTTCTTCTGTACAAGCAGAAGTCTTTTGGTCATCCTTCAGTTCTGAATTAGTATTATTACCATTTACAACAAAGCCATCAACACTCGATGAACTGCCAACATTGGTCACAGAATCAGAGTCAAGTAATTCAGCATGAGTTCTATCTTCCTTCTCAAGTACATTAACTTCTTCCTTAACCTCCACATTTGTTGTTTGAATTCCTTTTGCTGCCACCTCATCATTTTTCCTTTTCTCTTCCTCTCTTTGTCGTCTTCTTCGTGCTTCTTGCTCCTTTAGCTGTTTAAACCTGAAAAGGTGTACAAGACCGGAAGAATATATAATCACACCAAACATAAGCTATGATAATTCAATAAATTGCTAATTATTCAACCTTTCACCAGGACGAATTCCTTCTGAAGTCAATTTTTCTTCTTCTTTAGTGACCTTTTTGGCTGCAGGTGCTTCGGAGATCGACTTTAGAACTTGCGATTGCTCTTTCTTAATAATGTCATCGCTCAATTGCCCAACTGGATTTTTTGCCCCGCCCAATTTTCGCAGCCATACTTGTTGACCTGTACTGAGTATGTTGTTCGTAAGCCTGCATGAAAAGTATGCAATCAGTCATCTACTATTAGAGAACTACAACAACTCCTCACCCCAACCAGAGCAAGGAAAAATGTAGAAAAGAAAAGCAAGTACAAAAAAACAAAGAAGTAAATGGATAAATAAAGAGTAAAGAGGTCAAAAGAAGAATAATGGAACTGATATTTCCAACTAACCAGGAGAACAAAACGATAAAAGATACCAGAAAAGTAACTGAATGCAAAATCTTCAGAGCTCCTTACCAGTAGAGGCTCAGACCGGAAGGAACAGATAAAGCAAAATAGCCAATCATCAAGGGTAGCAATTTGGTTATAGCTTGAGAACTCTTTAGGTTTGGATCATTGCTCTGAAAGTAATCAAAATAAAGAAAAGAAATCATCACTTACAAATAAATTACTAATAAAATCTATATACTAGCAGTACTTTGCTCGTAATAATTGTTGAAGCAACTGTCCACCAGCAAGAGGTGATGTCTTTACACATATATATTACAAAATGCAAGGGCCGTCCATATAGAACATGGCCAGTATAAATTCACGATCAAGCTAAACACAGAAGTCCAAAAGCAACAGAAGGTTTCTTAAAGTATCACCATCTAAAAAGGAATAGCAAAAGCAGATGCAGTCCTTCATTTCCTAAGTAATAAATAATAAGCAAAACATACAGTTTTAACAAACCTGTGATGGTTGCATGATCTGAATAGAAATGTACTGAGTGATAATCAGTAGTGTAGGCAATACAAGATATGCCAAAGTATCTGACCATCCAAGGGGAGGATGACCATCCTATGGAAAAAATAAAGACCAAGATGTGGATCAGTATGGTATCATTTCCAATATAAAAACTAAGGTTGAAAGATAAACCAGATAAATAGCCAAAAACTTGCAATTATTGATTTTACAAAGTAGTATCTGCAGTGTTACTAGTCCAAGACATCACTAGTAGATTATGTACAAGTAATGTGTCTCTAGAAAGTGAGATAGAATACATGAAATAACTTAAAATAAAAAACATATGAAATTATTGCTTTTGCAATGACATACAGTCTCCATATCAGTCAAAAAAACGATGCCAATTTACAGTATATAGAGTTCACATGTGATACATTATTGAACAAGAAGGCAAAGATGATAAGGGTCTTACAATGAATGGAAAAAGCCATGAGGTACCACTGCCAGTTTGTCGAGCTGCAACCGTTGTTGGACCAGACAGTGATGGTATCCAGAAGAAACCTTCTGTCAAGAGTCCCTAGATCATTAAAAAAAAAAAAGAAAAAGCAAGAGGCCCAATGAGATGAGAGAGTTGGTGAGAAAAAAAAATCGAAAAAGGAGGAATGGAAGGAGAATGAGCTGCAATTTTACCTCATCTGCCACATTTGAAAGAGCTCTGTAAAGTCCAATCCATATTGGAATTGTGGCAAGTGTGGGAAGACATCCTGGTACAAATAAAAATACACAAGAATAAAATCATAACCACAGAGAGATGATCCACTCTACATTAACAAATGACAGTTAACTAACTTCCATTAGAAGAAGTGCAAATGAATACTGTTACAACCATATAATAAAATATACAATTTCCTCTTCCATTTTTTTTATTTTTTTTGCATTTACACTTATTTTCAATGGATGGTGGTGAGGGATTGGTGTAGAGACTAGTACCTGCTAGTGGATTTATACCAGCTAGCTTATATAATCGAGCCGTTTCGAGTTGAATTCTCTCCTGCAAAGACATGCTCACATAAGAAACAAAGAGTGGGAATGCAAAACTTGAATCCATTGACATACTCTAAATCCAAATATCTTTCTAAAGTATTGGACAAAGGAATACATGCCTTACAATTTAATGGACAATTTACTGCAAAAAAAAAAAACATAATGAAATTGCCCAAATAGTCGACCCAATTAACTATCAGCAGATAGGTTTCATGTAAAAATGTTTCAGCTTTACAAATTCCCAGACCGAGCATCATTTATTTCCAGAAGAACAACTCAGTTCAACTACTCCACCCTCCATATTAAACTATGAGCCTTCATTGCTCAGATTTATTTAAATGAGAAAGCAATATTCACAAAAGGACGAAGTGTAACCTGATCTCCTGCATATCGTTCCTGAATAGCCTTTATCTGAGGTGTCAAAGATTGCATAGCCATTGCCGACTCGACCTGAACATGACAAAATCAGGAGAGACTTAATTAAAGTGGAAATAAGCACAAATAGGATACTGAAAAACCTTCGCTACTAACAGTGGGAAATAACCTGTTTCTTTGTCAAAGGAAACGTGGCAGCCTTCACTAGTACTGTTAGGACAATAATCGCAAAACCATAAGCATAAGGAACATGTAGAGTAGAGAGTCCATCCTTCAAAACCTGAGAAACATCAGACATTTTATTGAATCCCCAGATACCAGTAATACGTCAAAACATTCACCTGAAGTGATTTTGTCTGGAATCACATTTCAATAAGAGAAACTAAGGATTGAATCAAGTTTATGATAAAATCTCATTGTAAATTATCTCCATGGACTTGCCATTTTTCTTTTGACAGCTTGAAACATTTCCTGTGTACTAATAACACCATAGTTAATTTAAAAAGAGCAGGGGGCGGAGCCACTAGGAGGTTTGAAGAGAGATCCTTTTTTCTTGATGAAACTAATGTAGGAAGCTCATAAATGAAGATTCACAACCAGCAATTTATGAGACTTGAGAAGAAATTAAGAGAGAGAGAGAGAGAGAGAATTTTTAGAGGCGGAAATTAGAGTTTAGTCAATAATCAAGTCTAACTATTAAAATGCATACACCCTCTTTAAATAGAGTTTAAACTAACCTAATCTAAGTAGGAAACTAATTATGCAAATAAAACATAATTTAAGTCAAACCAGAAAATTACAATAAACTAAAACAAACTAATTTAAACTTGGTAAAACCATATTATTACATTTATTATGGGCTATATTGTAGTGAGTGAATGGGCTATATTGTAGTGAGTGATGGACATGATCACTTGAAAAATGGGCTATATTGTAGTGAGTGAATGAGCAGACTGCACTACACCTCCATCATTCCAACAATCATTTTCATTAAATTCTTCTCACTTGGTTTACTTAATTTTAAGTCAGCAGGTCCAACTATCTTGCTGGCTAGAGTTCAGTAGCTTATTTTTTTTTATTGAAATATTCTAGAGAATAACAGAATGAAACAACTAAATTTGCCAGTCTGACTTTAAATTGTTGAAGCTTCAATGAATATAAGAAGTCTCCGGTATTTCAATCAAGTGTTTATTGAGGAAATATTTGTTTCCAATAAACGGCGTACTTAAAAAGGTTTTTGATGTTAATTTGTTCTTACCAGCTGGTCGTTTCTCACTACTTCATATCTTGCGCTTTTATAACTTTATTATTTCTTTTAGAGCAAATGTTAAGCTATAATCTCAACACTTTCTTTTATAGGTTTCATCTACTTCAGAATGTGTATATTATAAATATAACCCTGATTTAACTGCAGATTGGAATATTCTACCACTAAGTAATAGAGCAATCATAGGTAAGCTCACTATGATACTTTAGATATTATTAACCCCAGATATATGCAGCTATTAATCATCAATATTTTTTCTCATATAATGCAAAATGTTTAATCTTTTCGGACATAGAAATTTCCCTTTACCAAAGAAGTTTAATTCTAGTTTTAAAATTGTAGTATACTTAGCTATGTTCTCTCAATCATTCTACAATTCATAGCAATACATGTGTGCACACACATATTCCTCATCTGATAAGATTACAGGTCACTAATGATAATGAACAGAAGTTCAAACAACACAAGTATCAATTAAATCGAAACTTGCACAAATATCCATCTTCTATTTGAAGTTTTAAAACTCGTTTCACCATAATTCTCACAGTTGTTTTCATCCTCAAAACCATCAATACCACTATTCAAATATAAAGGAACGAATAAAAAAATTAATAAAATAAACAACTTTCCATTTCTCCTTTCCTTTTTCGATACGTAATAACAATCAAAACTTATACAGACCTTCAAAACTGTCTCCATGCCATTGGTAATCCCAGAAAGCCAATCATTATTCTGCGTAGTAGTAACAGTATTAACTGTATCTGAAGAACCCGAAACTGCGACATCAGCAACAGTATAAAGGAACCCCTCAACTCTCCCAAACAGGTCCTTAATTACGTCCCCAGCAGCATCCGGGTCAGGAAACTGAGACTGACCCAATCCAAATCGTGTCACCCCAAGACTCCCCCTCAAAAAGGGTCTATTGATTGGGAAATTACAAAAGTGGGTTCTGTGCAAAACTGGATCCAGAGTTCTGGTTCTGTCTGGAAATGGAGATAAAATTGAATTGGAGCCAATTGAATATACAAAAGTGGACATTTTTTTGTTGCAATTTTTTCTTTTTTAGGTCCGTGAATTGTGAAAACCCTAGAAATTGAGAGTTGTGAAGATATGCTTGTTTATGGAAATGCAAGGTTTTGGTTATGGCTTGGGCTTTGGAGGGTTTACATTTTAAAGGATGTGAAGAAAATTGAAAAAAGCCAAAATAATAATAATAATAGAACTGATTTTTTTATTTTTATTTTTTTAAACAAAACGAGTATTTAGCAAAGGATTATACTATGTTTACAAAAACTTTTACCAAATCTTTCATCGAATTGACAAGTGGCGA
>CAIGRH010086915.1:0-11989 GCA_903798295.1 Fraxinus nigra
TTGGATTTATCTATTTGTATCAAATATATTACATAATGTTTTACCTAAACAAAATGTGGCAGCCCCCTATTGGGTAGTGACAGCCCCCACACGTAGCATCTTCCAATTTAGTTTAGCCATATATAAACAAATAATTTTTTCTCTTCCCTAAAAATTTATGAAATAGATAGTATTGATAATAGTGTCAATGTTGAAGTTTTACACGAAAAATTAATATAATCTACTCGAAAAAAATGAGCGCGTCAAAGAAAGAATATAAATAAATAAAATATTTCTATCTCTTACACGTTTTGAAAAGGAAAAGAAAAACAAAACGTAAAGAAAGAGTACGAGTTAGTGGTACATTTGAAAAATGAAGCTACTAATGGAAGTTGACAAGTTTGTGCCAATTATATTTCTTCAGGTTAGGTTTAAAGATGACAAAATTACTACTTATAAAGCATTGCTTGTTTATTAATTGTTATTAAAGAATTGATTGTTAGGCAGAGAGAAAGACTCGATTCTAAGCATGTCACGAACTTTCGTTCTCATTTGTTCGCTTACAAATAAAAGATTAATTTTTTTCTTTTTTTAGAACGTAGCCAAATTGACCTCTTATGATGTCATAGAGCCAATCAACTACAAGTTTAAA
Organism: Fraxinus nigra; assembly: GCA_903798295.1. Lineage (NCBI taxonomy): Eukaryota > Viridiplantae > Streptophyta > Magnoliopsida > Lamiales > Oleaceae > Fraxinus > Fraxinus nigra. The sequence continues at coordinate 632 of CAIGRH010086915.1, forward strand.
TTGGCATTTTCGTTTAAAAGTATATATATATATATATATAAGAAATATGTGTAGAATAACCTAACTATATAGTATATTGCGTGTGCTCTAAAATTTTGCATTAATAGTTTTTTCTAAACGATAACATAAAACACTCCGCTACAAAAATGAGCAATAAAATTTATAAATATGTCATTATTTATATATATAATTACACAGACAAAATACTATTAATTGAAATAACGAATCACGACTTTAGGATACAGCACTGATTCTACCTTTAAACTGGTACTACTTCGTACATAATGACCACAAAATCTTCTTTTATTTTATTGAAAAGTTAAGATCAAATTATGTGGCTCCTATTACAACACGTGGAACGATAAAAAAATTTTGATAAATTGTCATTTTAGCGAAGAAGGTAGAAGGATTAGGATCAGAGGACACGATTATTACGATACATTATCATCGACGGAATGAAGAGCTACTCAACTTAAATTTATGTATACATTAATTTACAAAAAAAGGTACACTTGATACGTAGATGTTGGCAAAACATGTTATTTTTTAATTAATTTTTAGTTTTATTAATTATATAAATTCAAATTTTTGTTAGTGAGTAGTTTGGTGAAATTTAATGAAATTTTGTGTGATGTACCGATTATTTTATTGAGTTCGCACTGAATCAAATGGTTCGTGCATTTTGAAGGAATCATTTGACTCGCGAACTTACAATATTTGCACGTTATAACCTAAATATGTAATCGACTCACGGAATAAAGAATATTTAATTGCAGTGTAACTAAATCTTCTCATACTTTGAGAGAAGCACAAACTTTTCTTATTTATATTTAGAGTAAAGATTTGTTGAGACATTATTTGATGTTCTTTAAGGTCGGTTCGGTAGGGATTAAAATCAGATTAATGTTGAAAAACTAACCGTTATTGTTGACTTTTATTAGATGAGTGGGACCCAATAACGATCATATTTTCAATTTTAATTGGATTTTAATCCCTACCGAACGGGGCTTTAGTGTGTTTATAATAAAAAAAAAAAAAAAGGGGGGGGACATCTGTTGAAGCTTTGATTGTATAATTTCTTGGCAACCTTTGTTCTTCGAGAGTTTAAAGATATTGTTTCTAGTGAACTGTTAGACGATAATTAATTTTAAATATTAATTAATCAATCGATATATTATCCAAACTTAATATTCAGCGTCTTTATTATCTTTGAAATCACGTTGAATAATGTCGTTTAAACTATTGGAGAATATATAATGAGAAAAAAGAAGATATTACAATTACGTAATGTCTTTTTATCTAGTCTATATTATGAAATATTTATCGAATTTTTGGAATAAATTTCCAAGTAGAGGCTTTTGTTCATAAAATGCTATTCAATTTATTTAAAGCAATGACTTCTAATCTAAAGAGAGGAAAGTAGCGAAGGTATATTGCACGTAATATGAAACTAGAAAATGTTTAAAATATTCCTATTGCTTAGTTAATTAACCCAATATTATCCACATAGTAAAAGCATATTCAGGCCCCAGTGGTTATACATAAGAACCAACAACTATAAGCTATAACTTTAACAACCATCAACTTCCATTATTGTGTCAAAGTACAAATTATATATAATCCTAATCATTGCATTAAAAATTTAAATTCTTAAAGGAGGATAAATTTTAGTTATAAGTATCTTAAATATGTTCTATCAGATAATTTCTTAACAGAAGTCTTACATATGATTTTCTTTTTCTAATTATGACATCAAATTGTGTTAGAATTTTAGTGTGACTAGAATTCCTTGTTGAAGTAATTGAAGAATTCTAATTGAAGTGCACGTAAAAAAAAAAAAAAAAANATAACTTTAACAACCATCAACTTCCATTATTGTGTCAAAGTACAAATTATATATAATCCTAATCATTGCATTAAAAATTTAAATTCTTAAAGGAGGATAAATTTTAGTTATAAGTATCTTAAATATGTTCTATCAGATAATTTCTTAACAGAAGTCTTACATATGATTTTCTTTTTCTAATTATGACATCAAATTGTGTTAGAATTTTAGTGTGACTAGAATTCCTTGTTGAAGTAATTGAAGAATTCTAATTGAAGTGCACGTAAAAAAAAAAAAAAAAATCAGTTTTGAATACTATTGGAGTCTTATGTTAAGTTGAAGTTCTATTTTGGAAATTCATTGAGAGTTGAAAATTGGTATTAAACTTGAAAAAGAGTTCAGAATGAAGAAAACAACTTGAAGAGAGAAAAAAATGAAGAAGAATAAGAAGAGGGGCAAAACGCCCAGCGCCGGCAACCCTGTTTGTTGTTTTGCCCCTGGGAAATTGGTATTATACTTGAAGAAGAGTTCGAAATGAAAAAAACTTGAAGAGAAAAAAAAAAGAAGGGCAAAAAAACTTGTTGTTTTCCTCGGAAATGGGTATTAGACTTGAAGAAGACTTGATGTTTGCCTCGGGCTACACGTTCCCTATCTTACTTCATCAACAACTCTACTAGGAGGGCTACACGTTTCCTATAAATATTAGGTTTTTTTATACAATTTTATAGTGTGAGAAAAGTGATTACTAACTTCTAAGATCTTCATTATTTGTGGTGCAATAAAATCTGCTAATTCCTCTATCATATTTTCCTTCTTTTATTTTTTTTTTGCTTGTGATCAAATACTTTATTATTGTGTCATATAATTTCAACATCTCAATATGGTGGTTGATTTCATATAAAGTGGTATCGAGCGATACGTGATTCTTGAATTCTCAACAATTGGTGTAAGAGATTCTGGGCATAATTAACACGACAAGTGATATCAGAGCCTAGGTCCAGCAGTTTCGCAAGAGCGCAGTGTTTGATTTGTCCGAGATTTTTGTTTGTGATGACTTCCATGAAGTATGACTTCCGTTTTTGGATCGGAGTACTAGATTTTCAATGCGTGCAATACTCGCACAATAGAATTTGGATGATGTGTTGTTGGAAATTGACAAGATACTTGTAACTTTGACTGCGGAGGAGAAATTATGAAAGTATAAGAATGCAGTTTCTCATATTCATCTTCATCTATTGAATATCATTCTTCAAGATGTTCTGAAGGAGGGTACATCAGCTGCTTTATGGTTGAAGTTGGAGCATTGTGCATGACTAAAAGTCGACGAGCAAATTGCATCTCAAGTAGCGTTTATACTCTCATTGAATGGTAGAATGATGATTATTAGAAGATCACCTGGCTGTATTTTAAGAGATCATCGCTAATTTAAGAACTTTGGAAGTAAAGTATGATGAAGAAAATTTGGCATGGATCATATTGTGTTCGTTACCCTCTTCGTTTTCTTCATTTAGAGATGTGTTATTGTATAATCTTGATACTATCACCATAGAGGATGTGTATGATGTTTTGTTTTCAAAAGAGAAGATGAAACATCTGGTGTCTGAGGTCAGAGATGGAGAATGCCTTGTTGCTCATGGCGGTTCTGGAAATGGTAGATCTAAATCTAAGTTCAGATATCAGATTTGTAACTTTTGTAAGAAAAGAGGTCACATTGAGAAGGATTGTTACAAATTGTAGAATAAAGAAAAGTTGACTGCAAGTCGACATGGGAAGCAATTAGATACTTCAAGTGAAGCAGATCTCGTAGAGAACATTGTAAGTGAGAGAGATCTATTGGCTATTTCTAACATCGAGTCTAAACCAGATGAGGATTTGATTCTGGATTCAGCGTGTGTGTTTTCATATGTGTACTAATAAGAACTTGTTTACTACATATGAAACTGTTTCCAAAGGTGTTGTGGTTATGGAAAACAACGACCTTGTTGAGTTGCTGGAATTGATACGGTCAGATTGAAACTATTGGATGGGACAATTAGAACATTTGGCCATGTTTGACATATTCTGAATTTGAAGAAGAGTCTCATCTCGTATCTTTGATTCAAAGGGTTATGAGTTCTTTGATGGAGATGAAGTTTTGAAAGTTTGTAAGGGTGCCCAGGTTGTATTGAAGAGACATAAAATCTCTCAGTTATACATCTTGCAGGCCGTGCAGAATCTAGAAGAGTCAATCAGCACATCTTTAGTATCGTGGTGAACATTCAGTTTGGTACAATACTTTTAGGAGCTCGTAAAAGGTCGAATTTGAATAATATAATTTAGTGGAGTTCAGGAGATACGGATATTCTTGTTTTTCCACCATCACATGCGGTGGATTGTACCCAGTGGAAAAAAGGTATGTGGATGCTAATTTTGTTAAACATATTTTCAACGTAGTAGAAGGTGTACAGTTTAGTAAGGGGTCTTCTTTAAAAGCATTCGTGTTTGATTTTGCTTTGGGGTGTGTTACAACCCAGTTTGGTGAATTTTAAAATCATTATGATTTTTAGGAATTTGAGGTAATTTTGAAGAGTGGTGTTTGAATTAATTGGAAGAGGTGGAGTATTTTGTATTTGGTTGGAGAAATTCGATTTTGTTATTGTTGAAGAGTCAGTTCATTCCTTACAGAAGAATTTTCTTCTCCATATGAAAAATCCTTGGAGCTTTATTCGTTGCAGTGAAATTTGTGTCAAGATAGAGATTGCTAGAATTTGGGTGTGATTCGAATTTCTTGTTGAAGTACCGTCAATAAGAATTCAGTTTGGAATGCTATTGGAGTCATATGTCAAGTTGAAGTGCAATTTTAGAAGCCCATTGAGATTTGAAAATTGGTATTGGACTAGAAAAAGAGTTCAGAATAACGAAAACAATTTGAAAAGAGAAAAAAAAAAAAAAAAGATAGGCAGACCGCTCGGCGCCTCAATGCCGACGCCCCAGTTTGTTGTTTTGCCCGCAGTGTTTGCCCCAGTCCCAAGGCGGCCGAAGGTGGCGCTGCGGCTCAATTGTTCCGGGATTTTCGCGTTATTCTCTCTTTTTTCGTATTGGACTCGATTCTTTGGACATTTTACTTTATCAACAACTTTATTATAAGGGTTTGGACGTCCCCTACATATTTCCTATAAATATTAGGCTCTTTTATACAATTTTATGGTGTGAGAATAGTGTGAGAAAAGTGATTACTAGCTTTTATGATAATTGTAATATTTTTTCATCTTCATTATTTTGTTGTGCAATAAAATTTCATAATTCATTTGTCATATTTTCTTGTCTTCTTTTATTTTTTTTGTTTGTGATCAAATATTTCATTATTGTGTCTATAACTCAATATCTCCGATGATTGGTTTCATATAAAGTGATATAGAGCGATATGTTATCCTTGAATTCCCAACAATTAGTATCAGAGATTCTGGGCATAATTAACACAACAAACTTGAAATCAAAGCCTTTTAGATGAGAAAGTCGAGTATGTTATAATGGCAAGTAAATGTATCGATTTAAGAGTTCAAGTTATGCATGTCACTATCTCCTAATAAGAAAATTATGCACATGTCAAGTATTTGGTTAAAAATAATGTGTACTTGGGGAGACTTACCGAAATAAAAAGTATTTTTACGAGGATCTTATGAAAATCTAGCGAATATTTAAATTGCAAATTGTTTGTACAATTATATATAATGGAAGTCAAGTGGTGTAATATTATTTCACTTGAAGTGATGTCTACTCATTTAAATGTCAAACTTTAAATGAATTAAAGAATTTATTCCCAATAGATATTTATATCTTCAATGCATTCCACCATATTTTTAACTGCATGAGTAACTTTTGTAATTGTGCATCGACGCTACTTGTTATTAAAAAAGGAACGGATGTATTAATTATATTTTCAACAGATTAGATTGAAAATTCCAATTAGCTTTCGCAGTTGCATTTCATAATGGGAATTACCTAAATTGAAATTTCATAAATAATTAACTAGCGGTGGATGGTAGATTAATATGACCTCATCCATTAATTAATTAATTAATCAACTAATACAGCCAGAAAAACTCTGCGAATTTAAAGTTGCTACTGCTATGATTTGCCAATACTTTTGATACGATATGATCCTTAGTTTTGTGTATAGAAGACAAAAGTAAGTAACCAAATTATTAAATATATAATTATAGAAAAATATTTTGTTCTTTTTGAAATTTTTACTTTTATAAGATTATTAAATAAATATTCATACAATAGGAGGAAGCATATGTTAAATTTCTATTTTAAAAACTGTCAATTAATGTTTGGCAAAAGCGTAGTGGGAGTTAAAAAAAAATATTGAGCTTAAAATATTAACTATGAGATATCATATAGAATTGCCTGTTTATTGTCGATTCTTCAAATTAAAATATTGAGCTTAAATAAACATTAATCATCATTAAGAACGAACCAAATTTACATGACTTAAGATGTTATGACGGCAAGTAAATGTATCGCTTCAAGAGTTCAAGTTATGCACATCACTATCTCTAAATAAGAATGTTAAGAATTCAAGGAGGGGATATGACGCGACATGAAGTATAGATCGTACAAACTAATAAACAATAGCAAGATTTAAAAGAAAAGCAAACAAGAAGATGAAATTGACAGATGGACATAATATTTTATTAAAGACAACCAATGAGTAGAAAATACAATTTCTACTGCTTTCAACTATTCAAATTGAATAAAGAGTCTACTATTTATAGGAGACATGTCCAAATTTTAAAATTAACCTAAAATATGGATCTAGATTAAAAAAAATGTGTAAAACCGAAAAAGAAGAAAATAAAACCGCAGCCTATCGCTCGAGCGATAAGCTGGTGACAGGCGGACGAACTCCCTGTTCTAATTTTGTTACTTTCGCTCAAGCGATAAGTGGGAATCGGTCCAGCGCCGTCAATCTACATTTTTTTTTCCTTCTTGGATCCTATTTTGACATTCTCAAGCCCAAAACTCCACAATGCGAAACCCTAGATCCAATTTGGACCGAATTTGGGTCACAAAACCAACAAAAAAAATTTGTGCACATGTTAGATATTTGGTTGAAAAAAATGTGTACTTGAAGGGACTTACTGAAATAAAAAGTGCTTTTATGAGGACAATCTAGCGAAGATTTAAAGTGCAAACTGTTTGTGCAATTATATATAATGGAAGTCTAAGGGCCAATTTACTATTTTTTAAAGGTGAAAATTGAGTCGTGGTGTGATATTTTTTTCACTTGAAGTGATGTCTACTCATTTAAATTTCAAACTTTAAATGAATTAAAGAATTTATTCCCAATAGATGCTTGTATCTTCAATGCATCCCACCATATTTTTAATTACACAAGTAACTTTCGTAATTGTGCATCTACGCTACTAGGTTATAAAAAATAAAAATAAAAAAGGCACGGAGGTATTAATTATATTTTAAACAGATTAGATTGAAGATTCTAATTATCTTTCGCAATTGCATTTCATAATGGGAATTACCTAAATTGCTACTCATCCGTTAATCAACTAATACAGCAAGAAAAACTCTGCGAATTTAAAGCTGCTACTGCTAGGATTTGCCAATAATTTTGATATGATATGATCCTTAGTTATGTGTATTATAGATGACAAAAGTAAGTAACCAAATTATTGAATATATAATTATAGAAAAATATTTTGTTCTTTAATGTTTGGCAAAAGCATAGTGGGAGGATAAAAAAAAGTTTAAGGGTCACATCCTCTTAATGCCCTCTGGCTATCCCAAATGGCCAAGACTGCCTAGCCATTATCATTCTCTCTTAAAATCTTAACCAAATTTACATGACTTACATGTTATCTTCAACAATACAATTCTAACAGTCTCAAATTAAAATGTTTGGGTTAGAAGGCAATTTATGCTACGTAATTAGCATCCGGCGTACTTAAAAAGAAAGTTTTGCGCCTGATCATATACGACTCAAAATCTTCCCCTAGCAACATCACGCGTAAGATATTCCACGGAGGCTAAAAATTATCAAAGAACGACGTTAATTATGAATAAAATCTTTGGTGCGGTGATTAAAGTTTTAACTTCTCTTCTTACTTAATATTCTATATATAATTGTATAACATAGCGTAGTAGTGATTAGCAATGCACTAATGAATACTTAAGTATTCGAATTCTTCTGTATCTCGAAAAAATCCAAAATTAGCACGCCACTGTCCTATTAGGGTACGGCAGAATTTATAGGTATTATGAAGTAAACAATACATATAATAACATTTTGATGGTCCCTTCTAATCCAAAAGCTAAGTGCCCTTTGAGTCATCAAATTATGAATATAATACAAAATTAATACTTATTATTTCTTAATTAAATTATTAATGTTTAGCTTTACGTATTAATGACTTAGATTTCGTCATCAAGCATAACAATTAATACAATTTATAATTGCATCCCATCATCACTAACTTCTGATCCACTTTTAACCACTATATCTTGGAGATTATCCATTAATATATGTGCGTAAAATTCATGCATTTCGTCAACTTTTTCAAAATCTGCTAAAAATTTAATTTTAATTCACATTAAGTAAGGGCATAATGTACATGGTTCGATTTTAATGAGAAGTTATGTCTATAGTAGTGTTAACCTCTTCGTCTTAAATTATTAATGAAAAGAAATCAAACTTTCTTATTTATTTAATTTTATCTTCAACATGCTAGCTCTTTCACGTACATGTCGTATTCCTGTTTGAAACACATGACCTAGCTTGTATAGTTAATTTTAAAAAATAAATGATGGCCATCTATATTTATTTTAAATCACTTTATGTGAAATTTAAACTTTAAACTACAATGGTAAAGTAGATAAACTTATTCATTTTAATATTATTTATAGGTAATTTCGATTTATTATGAGCTTATTTGGCTTAAGTATAAGAAGTTTGATTGTTATATAATTATGTTTTAAAACAGGGAATTTTTTGTTGATCGTAATTGAAAAATAAGTAAGTTACTTATTTTGAGAGTGACTGGCTTTCAAAATAAGCAATTTTTTCTTTATAAAAAACCCATTCTGGCTAGTTCCTCATGCAAGGATCCTCTCTTCCAACAAAGCTCAACTCTATCTGCAAGAGAAGCCCTCAATATAATCAACCTGCATGATTCCATCTGAAACCTCAGAAATGAATAATTTATTTGCTCTTCAAAACCCCTTACTTTTCCCTGCTGATTTCGGCAACTCGCCAGCATTTCAGTTCAGCAGATTCTTACCAAATTTACAAAATTGTCATATATCTGTTCCAGTGCATGAGTTCACACCAACGTCCTCATATGTTAGCAGTAATTCAGCCTCTGATGAAGCTGATGATAATCAGATCAGTATAATTGACGAGAGAAAGCAACGAAGAATGATATCTAACAGGGAATCTGCTCGAAGATCAAGGATAAGGAAGCAAAGGCAGCTTGACGAGCTAGGGACTCAGGTTTTGCGTCTTAGAGCCGAGAATCAGACTCTCATGGAGAAGTTGAGTCGTGCATCGGAGAGTCGGGATAGGGTTGTTCAAGAGAATGAACGGCTCAAGGAAGAAGCTTCTGATCTTCGCCAAATGCTGATTGATCTCCAAATTGGCGATTCGTACGCTAGTTTTAGAGATTTTCTGGAAGATATACCTTGCAACACAGCTCATCTCATGGCTGAATTTTCTAACTAGTCCATCACTACTGCCACAAATATTCTCCACTAAGCTGTTTTATTGAGAGAAGGTTATCTTTTTACTTTCTTAGTTCCTTTCTTTGTGTTAGTAAATTGAATAACAACTTAAGTTTTTAGACGATCTAGTTCGTCAGGCAAATGTCTTTAGTTCAACTCTCACCCTACTTGCTTAAGAAAAAATATCCGTGTTAGAGTTGCGATGATCACATAAATCCAAACTACAAGTGAAAGAGGTGATAACAGTTTAAATGAATAAAAGTGTCTATTTTAATAGTTTTATTTATTTTTTTGATATTGTTTTTAAATGAGATTGTTGATCAACATGGTATTGAGCCCACCTATGTTGAGGGTAAAGTGTGTTTATGGAAAATTGTACATGGTGGGTTAGGCTGCGATGAAAAGAAAGTGAATTAGATATATTCACGAAGGCCACATTAAGAGTGTGTTTGAAAGAGATTAAAATCGGATTAAAATTGAAAAATTAGTCATTACTGTTAATTTTTATTAGACGAATGTGATCCAATAATGACTATATTTTCAATTTTAATTGGATTTTAATCTCAACCGAACACGTCTTAAAAACAATTTAAACTTTTATATCTTAAAATCTTTAAATTTTTAGATGAACTGGTACTAATCGTGCTCTCATACACTTGGGGCAGCATGAGATCATTTGCAAGTATTTTATATATTAAACATGCATGTATATACCAGCCAAGAATTGGTTAAGTGCATGAAATGTGAAAAATTCAGATCATCTCGCGGCACAATTATTCAACTATTAGTGGAGAGAAGTTAATGAAAACAATATTCCCTTTGATCCCTAATGGATAAATCGTAAGTCATAACTTTCCAATGATCATTCAGATTAATTACCCCACCAGGATCAATCATACATCAGTCACATCAAAGAAAAAAGTATTTAAGAAGAAAAGCAGGTAAAAATCTTATTTGTACAAATAAAAAATTTCCAAACACTCGCATGTGGTGTGGGCTCCAAATGAATTAAATATTACCAAAAAAAAAGGACCCCACCTATTTGTGTGCATTTGTAGGCTTTCTGTATTTTTTATTTTTTTATTTTTTTTGGGTACACAGCAATCATTTAATAATACCATGATAAGTTGTATCTAGTTTTGTGTGCTAAATGTGAAGGAATAAATCTTAATTGACAAAAATAAGATTATTTGATTAAAAAAAGAAAATTATTTGCCAATTTTAATTACATATTTCATGAGAACTCATTAACTTTTAGTAACATCGTACAAATTATTAACCAATATATAAGGTTTGAATTATTTCTCATAACAAAGTTGAAGTTATAAAATAAAACCCTTCTAATATAGTACAGAATCCATTAAGCTCAAATGAGTATTTAATATAATTATTATTAAAAAATGAAGATATGATTTAAAAATTGGTCTCCTCAAACGAGTTAAAATCTCATATCAAATAAGATTAATATTAATCAACAAATAAGAGTTTGAACTACTCTTTTTAACAAAGTTGATCTTTTAAAATAGAACATCATGTATTCATATGGTATTAGAATCATTAAATTAGAATGAGCAATTCGATCCGTCTAAAAGCTTAAACGAACATAGATTACAAGAGTGATGTGCTCAAACGATATGAAATCAATATATAAGAATTTGTAATACCCCTCTTTACAAAGTTTAACATTTTAAAATGGAACTTCAAATCTTAATATTAAACATACACGAAGTGGCTTGTCGCCCTCAGTTGCTGAGGCCCCATGGCCAATGTTGGGCTGTAGTGCAAGCAGTGTGGGACAAATGGTGGTGGAGATG
>CAIGRH010086954.1:3288-14031 GCA_903798295.1 Fraxinus nigra
TTATATTCTTGAAAAACTTTTGAGCGATTAACCTTTATGAAAATCTTTCATTCATTAAAAGTTTTTCAACCTAAACACTTTGAGTTATACTCATTGCCATCTATTGAAGTGTTTACCTCTTTTCTTCTTGTTATCAACTTTGAATCTATCATTCAATAAGAAGACAAGATTTTACTTATAAATTCATTTTAATTTGTAGGTCGTGTTGAGATCTCAAAAAGCTCAACATTGTAAAAGGATTGGTGCTCCTTGGTTTAAGTCATCGGAAGTATTGTAAAGGGTTAGATTGTACCATAAGTCAATCAACATAGTGAAAAAGGTCTTGCTCGTGTCGAAGAGCTTAGTAACGGGAGACGTAGATCTTTACGTGGGATCAAACCTCCATATTACATCGTTTGCACTCTCTAACCCTTTTACTTAACATTTTACTTTGTGCAAGTTTATATTGTTCCATTTTTATGCCTACTTGTGCTTAGTTTAATTCTCTATCATTTGTGTATTTATTAGTTTAAAATCTTAAGTAATTAATGAAAAAGTTTTAATAATCAATTCATCCCCCTCTTAGTTAGCCAATCTTGGGCTTTCACTCATTAGATATTTCAATGAAGTCAATTCGACGAGAGGATGGTAGACCTACTTCTACTGGGTTTATAGCTTCGGTCCCATAGGCTATGGAGAAGAGAATCTTGTCGATTGTAGTTCTACTTATAGTCCTGATGGCCCAAAGAACTTGAGGTAGTTCATCAACCCATGCTCCTTTTGAGGCATCCAACTTCATTTTCAATGTATACGTAATCGTTTTGCTGATGGCTTCTACCTGCCCATTTGCTTGGGGGTGGTGCGGGGAGGAAATATATTTTTTGATACCCAGTTTTGAAACTGTCGACCATTGTCTGAGACAATAGAATGGTGGATCCCAAACCTGTAGATGATGTTCTTCCAAAGGAATTTGGAAGTGTTGGCCTCGATAATCTTAATAAGTAACTCGGCCTCCACCCATTTGGTGAAGTAATCAATGGTGACAATTGCAAAGTTTGAATTTCCTTTCCCTTTGGGAAGGGGTCTGATAAGATAAATTCTCCATTTGGTAAATGGCCATGGACTAGAGACAACGCTTAACTCTTAGGAGGGTTGCCTCTGAATATTTGCAAAGCGTTGACACTTATTACATTTTTCGACAAATTGTTGTGCATCCTTTTTCAAGGTAGGCCAATAATATCCTTGTTTCAATAATCTTTGTGCCAACGACCACCCTCCTATATTGTTTCCATATACTCCTTCATGAATTTCTCGGTGCACGTAGCTGGCTTGTTCTCCTCCAATGCATTGGGGTAAAGGTAGTGAAAACTCTTGCTTGTACAGTACATCGTTTTGAAAGACGAAGTGGCCAACTCATCTTCTAAGCTTTTGGTCTTCCTCTTTTTCTAAAGGTAGTGCCTGGTCCTTAAGAAAGATATGATTGGCTTCATATATAAGGGGATATCTTTGACCTACATCATCACCTCGCCGGTGGTTGTTGAAGGGCTGGAAAGGTGTTCTATGGATACCACAGTGATCAACTTAGAACCTCTATTGCTTGCTAGTTTTGACAGGGCATCGGCATGAACATTATCTGTACTTGGGATATCTACCAGTTCGAATCTTTCAAAAGAGGGAATGAATTCCATAACCAATTTTAAATATACAGCTATAGACTTATCTTTAGCCAAAAAATTGCATGGACCTGGTTGACTACTAGTTGGGAATCACTTTTGATGATGAGTCTCTTTCTTTGTATTTCTTTAGCCAGTCTAAGACCAGCGAGAAGGACCTCATATTATACTGCATTATTGGTTGCTTTGAAACTGAACCTCACAGCACATGTAAGCTTATGACCCTCGGGGTTAATAATGACCACATCTGTCCTTGATCATGAGTCTATTGATGAACTATCTATGAAGAGACTCCATGTAGGGGGTTCGACGAGTTCTATCTCCTTTTCTATTTCTAGAATAGGGGTAAACTAGGCCACAAAGTCCGCAAGGGCTTGTCCTTTGATGGTAGCAATTAGTTTAAATATGATGTCAAAGAGTTCCACAACCCATTTTAACAACTTTCCTGAAGCATCATGCTTCTGTAACACTTACTTAAGGGAGAATTTGTTAATACGTGAATTGTGTGAGCTTGAGAATATGGCATAAGCTTTCGAGATGCTATCACAAGAAAGAGTGCCAACTTCTCTATGTCTCGGCTTCTAAGAATGCTTTGCTCACATAATAAACGGACAGCTGGAGATCGTCATTTTTTCTTATCAAAATCAAATCGATAACACTAGTGTTCACCGTGAAATACAACTGAAGTGGCTAATTGGCCTTCAGCTTGGAGAAAAGGGAGGCATGCCCCAAATGCTTTTTCAACTCTTAGAGGGTTTTTTCACATTTCTCTGTCCATTGGAATTTATTTCTTGTCCTTAAAGACTTTAAAGAAGGGCATACACTTATCCGTTGCCTTTGAAATGAAGCAATTTAAGGCAGCCACACGTTCGGTAAGGTTTTGCACCTTCTTTAGTTTTTATGGTGACCTCAAATCCATTAAAGCCTTGACATTTTCAAGGTTAGCTTCAATGCCCATTTAGTTGACAATGTAGCCAAAAAACTTTCTGAAAGGCACACTTCAAAGGATTAAGCTTCATCTGGTACCTCCTTAAAGTTTGGAACGTCTCTCTAAGGTCTTCAACATGGCCCCCTACCTTTAACCTCTTCACCAACATGTCATCCACAAAGACCTCCATAGTTTTCCAACCAAGTCAGTGAACATCTTGTTAACGAGTCTTTGATAGGTTGTCCCGACATTTTTCAATCCGAAAGGCATGACTTTGTAGCAATAAAGACCCTTATTTGTGATAAAGGAAGCGTGCTCTTCATCTGCTGGGAACATTGGGATCTGGTTGTATCTGGAGTATACGTCCATGAAACTAAGAAGTTCGTACCTGGCAGTTGAATCTAGAAGTTGGTCTATTTTGGAAAGTGGGAAGCTGTCCTTGGGACATGCTTGGTTCAAGTTTGAGAAATCCACACAAACCCTCTACTTTCCATTGTGTTTTGGACCAATACTATGTTTGAGACCCATTTTGGATATACTGAATCTCGGATAAATCCATTGTTGATTAGTTTTTTAATTTCATCTTTACAACCTTCATATCTTTCTGGATTAAGAGCTCTTCACTTTTGTCTGTGTGACGTGACCTTTATGTCAATGTTCAAGTGATGACAACTGACTTTTGGGTCAATTCCAACCATGTCTCTATGTTTCCAAGCGAAGACGTCAAGATTCATTAGTAAGAAATTTTCAACTCCTTAGCTTCTATATGTAGGTTTCTTCAGACCTGCAGTTGTTTGGAGGGGTCGTGTGGGCTTGCTGGAAAGCTTTCTAGTTCTTCCATATGTGTTATCTGAGGCTCACAATCAATGATGCGAGGGTCCATCTCCTCCAAGCTAGTTATTTCTTCAACAACTCTCCCTTCTCTAGGGGTGGTTTGTTTATCATAGATGACCTTTTTTTAGAGGCATTTATCATTTCGACGTCTTTCCCTTCTTCAAGGTTTCTTTCTTGTTCAGGGACATCGTCCATGTTAACACTTGTGGTGATGACGTTAACGCTTCTTGGTTCGACCTTTCTTAGGAAATTCGTGTAGCATTCCCTTGAACTTCTTTGGTCCGAACCGTCGAGATTCCATTTTCAGCTGGGAACTTCATGCATAAACAATGGATGGAAGTGATAAGTGGAGTGATAATAATGCATAAATAACCAGAGTTCCTTCAAGGCAGGTCTTTCTAGAACTCCGTGATAAGTGGAGTTATTATCTACTACCAGAAATTTCATTGAGTGGTGAGCAGTTAAGTCTATTGCTAGAGTGATCTTACACCTTGGAATGATGCTATCTCTAGTGAAATCGTACAAGAGAGAACTCATTAATGGTCAACCTTCATCTTGTCGAAAGTGGCTCCAAAGATGATGTTGACAGAGCTTACATTATCCACTAACATCGTTTTTAGGCCATTACAAGCAACGATGGCCCTCACCACTACAGCGTCACAATGTGGATAATGTACGCCCGCTGCATCTTCTTAAGTAAAGGTGAGTGGTGGGATGTTTCTTTTAGTAGAGGTTAGGTTGACTAAGAAGCTTGTCATAAGAATGTCAGCTACTTCTCTGGCATGGTTCCTCTAAGAATACCTATATTCTCTCCCAACGTATGGGCCTCCTTAGAGTATATCGATTTCCCTGATGGGTTCCTAGACATCGTTTATTGGGGGGCTTCGTCTTTGTCTTTGACCTTCTCTAGGTCTTTCTGTATCATTGTCACTCCTTCTTGGAGCATCATTTCTATTGGGGTGCCTCAGCTCGATATTTTTGGGCTATTGGTTTGCCTAGGATGAGCATCTCTTCGGGGGCACCTGCCTTGTTATTGAGTGTTGCTTTGGGGGATATTTTGCGATGTCTTAGTAGTTTTCCGTGCAGTAGTTATGGGAGTGATGGTAAACATAATAAATGGGCACTTCGTTCCTATCCCTAAGTATAGCGCCTCATCCCCTACCTCTCCATCTTTGAGGGTATCTTTGATAGGGTCGTCCTTAATGCATTTCTGCACCAGGGTTCACTTTCTCATAAGTGCAGCGGTCGATGCTTGTCCAGGATTGAAAGGAGTCTGGTGATCTATAAGATGGAGTAAGACCCTTTTTCCTTTGCATTTGTGGTGGGAAAAGTCCTTGGTTAGCCCAGTTCCTATGATCTCTCAATTCTTCATTGAAGATTTCACGTCTTATCATCTCTAGTAAGGCATCATAGGTAGTGGGATCCTTGTTTTGCCACATGTCTTGTAGGCATTGAATTGGTCTTTTACTTTCCTTGCTTGTAACGAAACGCTTAAGGAACGTCCTCTTAAAGTTCGGCCAGCTCCTGATACTTCATTCTAGTAATATGGTGTACCAGACTTTGGCCGCTCCACTTAGGGTCAAGTGAAAGGCCCTACACTTTATGACTATACAAAAAAACCGCGAAACCGCAAACGGAACTGAAGTCGTTGGTTTGGGTCCACGTGGAGCCGCAATTTTTTTCCCTCTCAAATCGAACCAAACCATTAAAACCATTTCAAAATGGTTTGATTTAGGTTTCAAGTTTTAAAAACTGCAAAAACCAAACCAAACTGCACTTTTTTTAATTAAGAAAATATTTTTATTAAATTATAAATTCCCATATATAAATTTTATTAAAGTATAATTTTTAGAATTTGAAGTATACTTTCTTGGAGGGTACAAAATTAATCAACCTAACTCATGCATAACAAACAAGTCAGTAAGTCATTATCATTAGTATATAGTTAGGCCTTCGTTAAATTTTTTTAGGCCCATAATTACAAAATGAATTGAGCGTTAAATTTTGAATGTTGCCCCAGCCATATATACAATTACACCTTTGCAAAAACACAACAAACCAAAAGTTACCAGGCCCTAGCTCCCTCCCTCTATTCCGTAGCGCTGACACACGCCACATAGTGCTAACTTGACGCTTGTGACCTGCTGCCGTCAATGCCGTTTCTCCACCAATGTCTACCGCCACTGACTGTGACTCTGAATGTGAGCCTATCTTCCTTTTCCTTGTGTATCAAAACAATTTTTCATAATTTATTTATACAAGAGAAATAAAAAATTGAGATCGAAACCCTTAATTTCTCTCTCTAGAAATGTAAAAGAAGAATTGTTTTACTGCTTGTCTTGTAGGCATTGAATTGGTCTTTTACCTTCCTTGCTTATGGCAAAACTCTTAAGGAACATCCTCTTAAAGTTCTACTAGCTCCTGATACTTCATTCTAGTAATCTGGTGTACCAGACTTTGGCCGCTCCACTTAGGGTCAAGTGAAAGGCCCTACACTTTAGAGTTGTACAAAAAAATTGCGAAATCGACAATCGAACTGAAGTCGCTGGTTTGGGTCCACGTGGACCCGCGATTTTTTTTCTCAAAATGAACTAAACCATTTCAAAATGGTTTGGTTTGGTTTAGGTTTCAAGTTTTAAAAATCGTAAAAAATCAAACTGAACCGCACTTTTTTAATTAAAAAAATATTTTTATTAAATTATAAATTCCCATATATAAAATTTATTAAAATATAATTTTTAGAATTTAAAGTATACTTTTCTTGGAGGGTACAAAATTAATTAACCTAACTCATGCATAACAAACAAGTCAGTAAGTCATTGTCGTTAGTATTTAGTTAGGCATTCGTTAAATTTTTTTAGGCCCATAATTACAAAATGAATTGAGCGTGAAATTTTGAATGTTGCCCCAGCTATATATACAATTACGCCTTTGCAAAACACAACAAACCAAAAGCTACCAAACTCTAGCTCCCTTCCTCTACTCCGCAACGCTGACACATGCCACATAGTGCCAACTTGACGCTTGTGACCTACTGCCGTCGATATCGTTTCTCCACTAATGCATACTGTAACTCTGAATGTGAGCCTATCTTCCTTTTCCTTGTGTATCGAAACAATTTTTCATAATTTGTTTCCACAAGAGAAATAAAAAAATTGAGATCAAAACCCTTAATTTCTCTCTCTAGAAACGTAAAAGAAGACTTAGAACTAATTTGAGTAGAGAATTTTGAATGAATTTTTTTTTTGTTTTTTTCCTTTTTCCTTAATTTTAAATGAATAGTTGTATTATTTAATATTTTAATTGGGATAAAGGTAGTGAATAAAATGTAGACTTGGTCATTAAGTTTTGTGTGTGTGTGTCTGCACTCTAGTTTAGTAGATGTAGAATGATGTCATTTTTTATTGCTGTAATTTAATGCTGAACAACCATATTTTTCTGTTATTTATCTGGTATTTTTCTCATGTTGTTTGCACTTGAATGCACAATACAGTACTCACCTGGTTAGACTTTGGTTAATCTAAATATTCCACATCAATAGGTTGACTATAGTGCTTTACATTGCACATTTTCATGTCTTAAGACCTCATTCTTGTATATTCCAGCAAATGAATATACACGAGTAAAAAATGCAATATAAATTCACCGTTGCTTTATTGAAAATCCAAATAGATTGTGAGATTTATTTATTTGTGATGCTAAATACTAATATCACGATGTACAAAAATTTATTATAAATTTTAGTATTGGGGAATTCTTTTCATGGCTTTCTTCTTGTATCACCGTGTCATTTCTTTTCCATAGCTTAGCTTCCTTCGTTGTTTCTTTTTCTTTTTTCAGATATGGATCCAATTTTAGAAGAGGCCGATGATGTGATTCAATTAGAGGATGACCCTGAAGATATGAAAATGGATGGAAAAAGCAAAAAGGGAAACAAAAGGTCCGAGGTGTGGGATCATTTTAAATGCGAGGAGATGAAAAGACAGAATGTAATTATTGTGGACAAACATATAAGCATCATGCAAAAAACTGTGGAACTAGTAAATTGTGGAATCATCTTACCCATTTGTCCAAGAAGTATCCATATAGAGTTCAAGATAGAAAAGCAAAAGAGAATGACTGGTTATAGCATGTTTAAAACCAAAGAGCTTTCTAAAGGTATTGATAGCCGTGAAGAACCCGTCAAGTTTATTCAAAAAGAAGTTAGAGAACATATTACAAGGTACTTCATATTGTATGAGTTACTGTTTCGACATGTGGAGGATGAAGATTTTCAGGATTATACAATATATTTTTTCCCAAAATTTGTGTTCTTGAGGACTTTCTATGAAATGACTTTAAAATCTAGTGGCTCGAAGTATGTGACTTCTAACTCTTTCTTTCAAGAATTATGTGAAATCCATGTAGAGCTGAAGGAATTAGGTAAAGAGCCTAACACTTTGATGGGAACCATGACAATTAGTATGCGAAAAAATATGATAAGTATTGGGGCCATGTTGAAAAGTTTAACCGGTTGTTGTTCATTGCAACATTTCTTGACCCAAGATGCAAGTTGGAACTTCTGAAAGTCGGGTTTTAACTTATTTATGGTGTAAAAATTGCAAAAATGTTGTTAAAAAAAGTTGAAGAGACACTCCACAGGTTGTATACATGTTATGAAGAAATGGAGACTCCAATCACTTCACCATCATGTGTTATCCAATCATTTTGATATTTTCATATCATATAAAGGCCAAATCATGTGTTACAACATGGGCTATTGATCCAATTTTTATCAAATGAGAGATTATTACTCTTGTACTTATTTTGATATTATTGCTTGTAAAATTAGGAGTGCTTGTTGCTAGATACTAACTTGATACCATTTTTTTGTCTTTTTGTTTATATATCGAATTTTAAACAAATATGAATGTAATTTAATATTTAACATTATTAGTTCTTGTTTAAATGTATATGTTAACTTATTTTAAACATATAACTCTAACTTCAATAGGTAAATCGTGGATTAAAACTGAACCAAACCACAAATAATGGTTTGGTTTGGTTTGGAAAAATTTCAAACCGTATAAAANGCTTTTTGCAAGATGCTAACTTGATACTATTTTTTTTATCTTTTTATTTATATATCGAATTTTAGACTAATATGAATGTTATTTAACATTTACCATTATTAGTTCTTGTTTAAATGTATATGTTAACTTATTTTAAACATATAACTCTAACTTCAATAGGTAAATCGTGGATTAAAACTGAACCAAACCACAAATAATGGTTTGGTTTGGTTTGGAAAAATTTCAAACCGTATAAAATGGTTTGAGTTGAAAATATAACACAAACCGCCCAAATCGAATCGTGTTTACCTCTACTATACTTCATAGCTAGGGTTGCTCTCTTTAAGTGCATGTGGGTTTTGAAACTATTGAGATGCTTCGTGGGGTCACCTCTCCCATCATACTTTGGGATGCTTGGGAGTGTGAAGTGGTTCAGCATATGGGCGTTTCTGATGGCTCGAGAAAATGGTGAATGATCGTCTTTGTCTTCTAGGTCATAGGATCTTTGTGGTCCATCTGAATCTTCATCCTCCCTGTATAGAGTTTGTAGGGGTGGATGGAGAGGTCCTTCTTCACTTCTTGCCTGCTCCCTTCTCTCACAGCTATTTCTAAGGTGACAAATTCAAGGCTCTTCATGATGTACTAGTTCTTCTTGTCTTTCATCCCAATGAGGCTCCTGTTGCCTATTTCTAGGTACATGATGAGATTGAGTCGGCCTTCTCTAGGTGCAAGGGGATGTTGAGCCTGCCTATTTTTAGGTAACCTTGAGTTTAGCCTATCGAACACACTTACTGACCTCTGAGGTAGGTCTTCTGGGTCATAGTTGGGAGGAAAATTAAATAGGGCACCATGAGGTTCTGAGGCGTAGTTAGTTGAAGTGTCACCTTCAACTTCCTTTTCTTGGGGGGCTTCCATTCTAGTATGACAGTACCCTACCATTTAGCTTTGGACTTCCTTATCTTCATGATAATATTGTGAAAGGTCCTGGAATGCATTTCCTAGGGTTGTGTGTGAAGGTATCGGGTGTCCTCCTCGTCCCTGCATGTTCATCGGTAGCTCATGCATAGCCATGTTTTGCTAGGTTATGTTTCTCATATTAGCAGCCATGGTGACAACCTTTTTTGGCAAGTCAAGTTGCTATTGTACCTCCGTCTCTCGACCCACCTTATCTATGCTGCTGGTGAGGTCTTGGGCCGGGTAACTTCTTCAGGGGGTCCTTTCGCTATGAGATGTATTTTCTTCGCTGGAACTTATATTAACAAACCTTCTCTTTTTTAATTCAACACTCTTTTCTTCTAGGATCAAATGACCAGAACATTCACATAGTTCTTCTTTAAGCTTTCCAATAGTTCTTTCTGTAAGAATGCTCCTTTTTCAAGGGTTGAAAGATTTCCTCCAATGTGCTTTCTTATAGGCTTTTCTCCATGGGACTCTCGTGGTTAATTATATGCTTCCCATAGACGACACCAATCTGTTGATCTCGAAAAATGAATCGACAGATGAAAATGAACACGAGAGATGCTCTATGGCGACAGACAAGAGTGTTCAAGCTCTGACAGGTATAATAAGGATAATCACGCTAACAACGATCACCAATCGAGAACCAATCTATTCAACAAAAGGCTAAATAGGAATATATGAAAGGATATATGACATGTGTATTTATGAGTGTTAGATTACACTTTGAAACTTTTATTTATTGGAAATGTGTTAGAAAGGAAGATGATCGCTCAAACATTTGTGAGTATTATTTGTTTACTTCACTAATCAAAAGTAATCAAAGACACAAGATTTCAACTTTCAAAAATACAACCCCTTCAAAATTACAAAGGGAATCTATTTATACTGCTTTTGCCGAAGTGGTGTCTGTTGGATCAGAACCATGTGATCACATATCCTTAACTGAGGCTTCACAACACTGATAAAGGGTCAACCGCCCTATATAATAAGCTGACATTCGTGACATTCTTTATTACAAGTGTTACGTCAGCACTTTAAAAAGATCCTCAAATGTGTTGTAAGAGACATCGTCTACTTTATGAGCCTCAGATGACTTGATAGCCTCAAGGGTCTTTATGTTGTTCCTCCGAATAGAAAGCTTCAACTTCTTCCTTCGTTTCCTTAGGCACGTTTTTCATCCACTAATAATTACATTTTCATGATTTATTGGCACCTAAATGCAGTAAGTACTTCTACATCTTAGTTTAGGTTGCAAATGGGTGAAAACGGTGGAAAATGAAAGAAACAAGTGAAAAACTATCAAAATGGAAGAAAGTCA
>CAIGRH010086986.1:0-16858 GCA_903798295.1 Fraxinus nigra
TGACAAGTATGATGTTTCCCTTATAATATCTGGCATGTGAAGCTAAAGTAAAATAACTTCCCATTTCAAATGAAGGAGTTATAGCATACCTTCAAGCATTATATTTCTTTCATTGAGAGGATCAGTTGGAAGTAGCAAGACCTAATTTTTATAGGACAAAAGCGCAGAGATTCAGAAAACTGAATATTGTATCAATGAAATCACACGAGAAATTCATTAATAGGGTTAATTATTTTGGTGGGCAATTGAAAACCTGGAGTCTCTCTTCCAGCTCTTTAATTTGACAGGTTAAGGTTTCAACTTCAGAAGCTATCATCTCGGCCATGTCTTCATCATTACCCACCTCTTTTGCCAAAGCTGGCATAAAAATAAAATAATTCACTGAATACAATTGCAAGAAAAAATTTTGAGAGAGAGAGAGAGAGAGATCATCACGAATTTTCCAATTCTTGGAAATATCATGGAGGGTTAGAATACCAAAGTTAACCTTTTGTTTCTTCTAATTGCTTCTCACAATCTTTGAATCTACTATATGTCAACACAACCTACTAGTTCAATGATTTCAACATTTTACGTGTTAGATAAAATAGATACCACGGGTATCGAGTGAAAACAATATGCTATTATACTTAAACCGGAGGTTGATGGAACAGTACCTCATCAAGCTCCGCCATCGACTGTGCCAACTTTTGATATTCACTTGGATTTGAGACCACATCTGGATCAGCTAGTTTAACCTACAATTGGTTTTGTAATTATACAATGAGGTAACTCAGAGTTTCAAAGTCTTGCACTAAATTTCCTCGACGAGCATGGATGATGAAGAAATACTTATACTTTAGTCTGACACCAGCGAAGAAGCATGTGATATTCTAATTCTGCGATTCACCTTCCAATGCGTACATCTTTTCCATAGGTTTCAAGATATTTCATGCAAACATAAGAGTTACTTGCGAAATGCATCATGTGTATGTTATACTATAAGATTTTGAAGGAATGCAGCTTTCCCATATAGTTTGGAAAGGCATTCCTTCATTCAGAGAAAGAAAGATATAAAATCACATATACGTTTGTCTTTCCACAATTAAGTCCAAGTTGGGTTGTTTGGCCCTTGGTAAGTATATTTTAGTGAGGCATCTTGAATCGATCATTAGGTCATACTTGATAATCAATACGTTTTCTAATGTACTATGTCACGCTGCCTTAATTTCTTTCCTAACTTTAACGTAATAAATTTTTTGGTCTCTTTTCTAAAGTGCATACCTCTTTGATCACTTTATTCTTCATTTGAAGCAACAGAAACATATGGATGATAATACATGGAAAAATGTCTGGTGATAGTAATATTTATTGTTCACTACCTATTCCTCGCATCTAATGTTTACTGATAGACGCACATTTTCTTCTTTCTGCCCCGTGACCACACTCACATAGACTACAATGAAGAAATATTGTTTCATCACAAAACAATTGACAGCAGGTGAAGGCATGCAGCGTCCAAGGATCTCTATCAAGAGGTATAGCACTTTGGCGTTCTTAATGATAAATAAATGTGTGCTCACTGCTTAACACTAACTCATTACAGTTCCCGATTCGAAACTCAAAACTAGTCCATCGCATTCAAAACTATTGTATCCTAAGTTATATATTACAGAATACCCACAAAGCATTTCAACAGCCTAAAACCGCAACAGGGAATATCAAATCAAATACTGTAAGGTACTCAAATATTAAGGGAAAAATCCGTAATTTTAGACTGTATTTGTCAGCAAAGCATTTAATAACAGCACTAAAAAATTACACCGCAATTCACATCACATAAAAGGCGCCAAAGGACGAGAACAAACATCAAATATAAATTACAAGTAGCAGCCTAAAGAAAAAGCATACCGATAATTCTTTCCAAGTTTTCTCAGCCGACTCCAATTTGGTGATTAGATAAGGCTCCTATAGTTTTCACCAAAAACAAGTTAACGACCATTACTCTAATAACAACAATGATAAGCACTGAATAAAAAATTTCCTTACAGTTTCATTCCTTTATATTTATGTAAATAATACTTCTACTCTATTAGGTTAATCAAAACTTAGAAATAGAAACGGACCGCCATGCACACGAATTTTGGAGGCGGCCTGAAGCTCGGCTGAGGTTGAATGAAAAGCGAGCTTCGTACAGAACGGCGAGGCATTGGGAATTGCATGGAACATGTGGTTGTGGAGGATAATCCGGCGGCTAAGCTCGCCATTAAACTATTCATTGCTTATCCATTCAATTGCTAGCAGGTGAGTGAATAAATTGGATAAAATAGAAATCGCATATTACATAAAATGCCACTATAATGGTGCCCTTTAGAAGAAATGGAAAAGCAAGTAGACCAGTGGCCAAAGCCCAAATTTACAGGAAATGGGAACTAGCGGCCCATCGGCCCTATTCTTGAATTAAACATTCACCCCTTATTTGGTATACATTAAAATTTTCATTCACATTCTTCTACTCATTTTTAACCACACATTCTTCAATAAAATAATATTTTTCATTACATCAATAATTTTTTCTTCTTTTTCAACCAGACATTTCCCATCAATTTACTATTTCAAAATACATTCTTCCAAAATAATGTGGATCAAACATACCCTCAATATATTTTATCTTGGGATAATTATCCCAATCCTTACCTTTTAACTTTGAAATTTAAATATAAAGGATCAATATATTTTTTTAACAAAAATAAAATATGAGGTGGTGGTGGTGGGTTGTTGGAGGTGATGATGGATTTGAGGTGATTGTGGTTGTCGATTGGGTGGGGGTAAGATAAAGAGTAATTGTGACCCATTAATTAAATAATTTGTGACATATAAAAATATATGATTTACAATTAAATATGTAATTGTGATCTACAAACCGTGTCTTTGTGACTGCGACCTTGTTTGAATTGTGACTAAAATGTGATCTTGATAATAAATTATGTGCTATTTGTGATCGTGATGGTCACAAAATTTTATTAGAGATCACAAAATGTGATCACGTGATTTTTAAAATTATTTCGCAGTTTTTTTCTTTTTTTGGAAACCTTTATAATTATATATTTCCATTTATCCTTGAACTGGATCTCCCATCAGCTCATCATGTCCATTGTTTGTAAAAAATAATGAATGTAAAAGTCATTTTTTAAATACATCATTTATCCTAAATATTTAATTAATGTAGAACTTCATTCGACTACGATCTGGAATTATATTGTGCATTTACGTAATTAAGTTTGTGACCTAAATCTAATACCACTTGAAGGGAATTGAGATTACATTCCGAGTTAACAAATTACGTGGAATATTTTCATTCCCTTATAAGTTATAAGCACATCGTCTATCTCACATCTAAGCATTGTGGGACTTTACTCGTTCTTACCTAGGATCTCAAGGGGAATGGGAAAGAATGTGACTGTTTTATTTTTTTATTTTTTTCCATTTTTACTTTAATATAACTTCAATTATGGAGCAATGTCACCTACCAAGTTGAATATTATCAAGTGTGAGTGGGGTAAGATGTTTTTGTGTACTTCATCATTGTGACCACAATCTTGAATTCTTGGATCCTAATTTGCTCCCTTTTGGCAGTTTGTGAATTTTTTTTCACTTTGAAAATAATTAACTATAAATTCCATGTTCCAACACCCCCTCACTTGTACCAATATAAAGGAAAAACAAAATCCACTGTTATGAAATAATCTTGTTATGTCCACATATGTTGGTTCTCAAGAACCATGTCCTAACAATTTTGGGAAAAAATCACATGTTCATTGTATTTCACTGTCCTTACATCAAATCATTTGGAAAATTAACTATTTCATTTGTTGGATTATCGAAATTGTTAATTCTCGAATGGAAGGAGACAGTGTGATGGATGGAAAACAACGTTAAAAGTACAATGATTATTCGAGAAAATTTAAAATTCCAGTGGCTAGTGCGAAACATTATTGAAAGTGGAATGGTCATCGAGATTTTTAATCCATTAATTTTTCTCTCGATTTCTGTATTAGGACTCATGATAGATTCGGGGAAGAAAGACTCAGTCCATCTCAAATATAGAACCAAAGCATCAAGGACTTCTATGTAGAAGCTTAAAACAACTATTCAATAATATTCTCCTAAATTTAAGATCTTTATTTTGTGAGTTCATGAACTGCTCACACAATAAAGTAGTTTCAAGAGTAAACACAATCCCTTTGATACAATTAGGGTTTACAAAAATGAAGATATAGTAAAGTTTGAAGAACATAAAATCGAACTTGTGAGGATCGCAATTTAATTAATTAAATTCGGTATATAGTGGTGACAAACGGGTTGAGCAGCTTCGTTGGCTTGCTCTTCTTGGTTTTGTCCACGAACATTTCGAGCTCGTTTTGAGACAAGCCATAAGTCGAGTTGAACATATTTTCTCACGAGTCAAGTCATGAGTTAGTGGACGATTCACCTCAACTTACGATACTCACAAGCCAAAAGACTGAACTAAACTTAGTTTGTAGACACGAGCCATGTAGTGTCGAGTGAACCGAGTTCGTGTGTCTAAGGACCGAGCTGGCTTTGCTCTTTGCCACCCATATATATAGGGATTCTATCATTGCATATGCTATTATATCCCTATTCTTTCAGTTATTTAGGCATAGATTTATTGAGGTCCGTGTCCCTGTTGAGAAAAGCCTGCAATGTGGTCCTTGCAACCTTAAAACATAACATTTTGTATGAAAATCAAATGGTCCCACTGCAAATTCCAACCAAATTTGCCTGTAAAATGAATTCTGCTAATTACTTTCCAGTCATTGAACAGTGATTAAAATTAATGGAGACATCATTACTACCTCGCCGTTTTAAAGTGGCTTAAACCATAATTACTTCAACATTTATCCCGAAAAAGGCACTTTTACATGTGAGAAACATATTACCATGGTAACAATAAATTTCAGTCTAATTTAATTTTAATCAACGGTAAAAGAGTTATGTTATTTATCTCCACGGGAGTTACAAACACAGTCTAGGTGGCGTTAATGTGACATTAAATGATAGGTGAAATTAAATAAATCATTTAATTTCACATTTCATTTAATCTATCATTTAGAGCTACCTAAACTGTGTTTGCACCCCACTTGGGATGAAGAACATTACTCACTAGGTATAAAATAATTTTTTTTTCACTATTTTACAGAAAATTATAGATTATTTCAATCATTATTTTTTTTATTTTATTTTTTCAGTTGATTCATATCTACTATATATCTATTGAATCATAAAAATTAGAAAGTTGTCCATATTTGGTTTGCTTATAATCTTTTCTTAAGCATTTTCTATACTAGTATGGTAGAAAAATAATTTGTAATCCGTAATAATGCAAAAAGAGGGCCGACTTCAAGTTGTTCAAGAAACTATTCCTTTTGAAATAAAACGATCAACACCTTTCACGACTCACGTCAGGGCATTGAAAGTTGCTTAATTTTTGTTGCCCTTCTGATACATATATTTATCTTACGACTTTTAAACAAATGTGATTATGCGAAAGAAAAGACACATAAAACGTCAGATTACAAAAGAGAAGAATCGACTACAGTAAAATCAAAATTGGGCGCATTTTGACTTGAAATATCTAGAAAGTAATTCGTTTTGACACACCCATTTAGTTCAAGATTGGAATGATTAGATGATATGCATTCATCCATCTTTACGACTTTTTTTTATTTTTAGAGTGAAGAATAATGATGAATTCTTCATTACAAATGAGGCGTGCACATATGAATGGCCCATTGGTGAAGAAAGACATTGAAGGCATTTTGTTTCAATCTTATTTGTAATCAGATTCTCATTTCTCACACCTCACATCAAATATGCACAATTGAGATACTGTGATTTGAATAAATTTATACTAGAAAATTTTAATTTCTTTTTAATGTTTCGAGTATTGTCGATAGATGTCTATGGAAAGTATTCTTGTCGTTATTATTTACATCATCGTACTTCGAGGCATTACTCAGTATATAATACCAAACAAGATTGTATGGAAAAAAAAAATAGAATTTGATTTTTCTTCTTTTGTTTTTATGGAATATTATTTAATATTGTACAGTAAACATCTCCTTGTTGTTGGAAGCCATTTTCGACTGAGGAGACTTTTTTTCAGCTATCTTTCACTATAGTGCTTACTCTGATAAGCACATAATTTGTTGATCAAATGAAGAATTGGCTTCATTATTATAAATCAAGTTATCGGAATTTAACCCCATGCGGATTAAAGAAAATATGAGGAGGTCAATCAAAAAAGAAATGTTAGTTATCGCCAACAATCAGGTCTTGTCGTTGGTGGCTAAGGTGGATTTGTGGAAGCAACTGATCGTTGTTGAGGTAGAGGGTCCTCGAGATTTTACCATTAACTTCTTAGCATAAAAATAGTAATCTTTCTCGATAAAGTCAAAATTAGATCACCAAGTTCCAAGAAGAGCCGACAAATGATGAGAAAGCTAACTCAAAGCTTTGAATCTCAGATGACGGAGTAGGAAATCGACCGGAGATGCTATATTGTGAATATGGAAATGGTAAGTTTTTTGTTAATGGATAAAATCTCACATCAAATAAAGATGGAAACATAGACCAATTTATAAGAGTTTGAGATACTCCTCTTAATAAGATTGACTTTTTAAGATGGAACCCAAAATCTTAACATGGTATCAGAGCTCATTAAACTCCAACAAGCAATTCGATCCGATTAAGACTGAAAAAAAATGAACATACGGATTTCAAGATTAGTCTATTCAAATGAGTTACCATCTCACAGGGGCATGTTAAGGGATAAAATCTCACATCGAATAAAGATGAAAATATAGACCAATTTATAAGAGTTAGAACTACTCCTTTTAATAATGTTGACTTTTTAAGATGAAACCCTCAAACCTTAACACTTTTATCAAATATTTTATTTTCCTAAGTAATAGGAAGATTTCAACTCATAGCAACGACATAGCCCTATTATATTAGGGTCTTCAAAAATGTCGAATTTGGATATGAAAGAATTTTTTTGTTAATGAAAAACTCCGATTTCAAACGTTTTTTTGACAATTCATTTTGTATTTCTAGAAAAACATCATATCTTGGTGTCAAAATAGGATAAGTGGTAGAAAAATTTAAGATCTTTTAAAGAAAAAAAAATCATTTTGGAGATTGTGTGAGACCGTCCGTGATTGCTATCGCTCACAATTGTGGCCGCGGTTTAGAAACAAGGTTTCCAGAGTGGCTCTTTCTACTAGGATACGTTAACTCCCAGCTTCTAACTATAGTTCCATTCGTGCTTTTACTCCATTCTTATTCTTTTTTCATCGAAAAAAGTTGAAAAATCAAAAGGCTGTCTTATGCAAAATTCCAATTATGACATCCCTTCTCTCTCAATGAAAAATATAGGAATATTTTTTGGCCAAACCAAAAAAAGAAACTTTTATCCTCAAGATTCATTCTTGTTGGTTCTACATTTTCATCTCAAAGTAATGAATTGAGTTTGTATAAGCATTTTGGATGTTGCTATTGAAATAGCCCTTCTAGCTATGTTTTCGATTACTCCACCTATTTCACATAATATTCGACTTGGTAGTAGGATGTTCCAAATTCGAGGGTCAAAGAGTTTTAGAAAACGCTCTTAATGGATAAAATGTGAATGGAGTATTCCATCAAGTTGAATTTTCAATTTATGGGGAGTGGCATAGGATTCGTAGTTGGGGAGAAAATCACCTATTAGATAGAGTGCGCTACGAGTAAATTCCCCCCGGGTCCCCAACCTTTCCCATATATGACATCAATGTCCCCAATTTTTGGTTTGTGCCACACTATGTCCCCAACCTTATTTCTTATGACCTGTTACTTTAAAACAAGAAGTTTTCAAAGTGAAGGGAGATAATTTTGAGCAATTATACGCATCAATCTTTTATCATGCATCTATTGTGCGACTTTTTTATTGTCTATTTGAGACTTTTTCATCGAGTTGAGACACTATGTACACAATATTGTTAATATATTGGGGACATGAATGTCACAGTTAGGAAAGATTGGAGACCTGGAAGAATTTATCCGTAACAATTTTATAAATTCTCTATCTAAAAGCATGTTTTGGAATTGTTTATATTCTGTTTAATTATAAGTAAATAAAAATGAGTGGTGAATAAGTAAGTAGTACTTTTGAATCTCACGAATATGTGAATAAAAAAACAATTAAACCAATTATAAATAAATTATAAACCAGAGGATATCTTATTTATAACCCTGGAGTTAAGTCGAAGAAAAATAGTTTAAATTTGAACGGTGTAACAAGGGATCGTATTTTGACAATCACAACCCCGACATGTAACCTAAATATAATGTAATTAATGATTGTTAACATGTAATCCAACTCATATTGCTTCCACTTTAATTATCTTTACACATAATTTATGAATTTTTAAAACTCAATCAGCTTTCACCCGCCATCATTACATACCCTTAAAGCACTGCACTCTTGAGGGATCCTGCCTTCTTTAAACAACAAAAAAACATAGCAAAAGAACCAAAAAGTCACATCCCCTCTCACCTTTCACCGAAAAGTTGACACCTATGCAACATTTTCTTGACTTCGATTTAGCCCAATTTAAGAAAAATCTCGACCATCTCATCCAAAAAGTTAAACTGTTATAGTATTTACTTAAAACGTGTCTACAATAAGTTATGTATAAGTCAAATGTTATGTGAATGCGCTAGATTAATCTCTAGATGTGTGCAGAAGATTGAAGATTTGGATCTTGGTTGAACGAAATGGTTAATGTGATGATTCATAGAGAAACAAAGGGTTTATTTGATATGATTTTTAAAAAGTTAGAAGTTACTTTTGGATCTATTTGAATAATTTTCTGAAAATGATTTTTTTTTTTTAATCTAAAAGTGCTTTTAGATGAAATTGGTATAGGGGACCATTTGAACGGATTTTAAAAAATTGTTTATGAGACTAAAAAACTTTTCTTGGACAATTTTTTGTAAGCATTTTGTTCGATTATAAGAAATTTTAGAGGAAGTTGTCTATAGACTTCCTTAGAAAACTCTAAAATTAAAATGTAAAAGCAAAAAATCCTACCAAATGAACTCCAAGGTGGCTTCAGGAAACTCATCTATGAAAGGAAAAGTTCATGTCGAACGAGCCTTGAAAGAGTTGAGTCTTGATAAAAGTGTGAATGGATAAATTATTGATTATTTTTTCAATAGGACCAAGACTTATATTAAATCATGTGGTTTAAAAGTTAGTCCTCGATTGATTTTTCTAAAATTCAATTTTTTAATAGATTTTGATAAAAACTAATAAAAGTATTAAATATGTAATTAAAATGTCGATAAAAATGATGAATCTTAAAAAAATGTGCATTTAAAATTTTTTAAAAAAAAATTAACTGATAACTTTAACTTAAGTTTTTATAACTTTTTTTGGCTAAACCAATAAGTCAATTATTTAAATTTTTTATATTGAAGGCATTCAAATGCTCTTTTATCCTGCATGAGTACACAAGTGACTTTCTCCTTACTCCAGGCTACACAGTCTTCCCTTTTACCCCCGTCAAAAAAACACACACACACGCACTCACTGAGTATGTAAAAGCCATGCCATTACGAAAAGTTCAGGTGCTACGTGTGGCTTAAAGGATAAATTCAGTCTGTTCAGTGGGAAAAAAGGATTTTTTTTCCTGGGAATTTGGAAATTTTCACAGGCTGAAAATTTTTGGGCTTTATTGAGGAAATGGGTGTTGCTACGGTTGCTGAATTGAAACCAAGCATTTCAGGGAAAAGGGCGTTTCGTCCCAGTTCCAGTGCAAAACATGTTACAGAATGGTAAATTATGCCCTCAATCTTCCACATTTGTAGATAGAGTTCATCTCATTGCTTGATTTGTGTACTTCATAATGGGCTGTGATGATTCTGCATTTGACATACCCATTATTAATCTAGTCCTGTTTTGGGGTTTTTTTGTTGGATTTCACATTTTTCCCTTTTTGAATTCCGAACTCTAGAAATCTGGCCTTATGCTTAATTATTCCACTAATCACTTGAATTTGCTGTGGAGAACAGATTATGGTAATCCATATAGTTTTTAAAGAAGAAACGGCGAGATGCTAGTTTTATCTTAGCAAAAAGAATCCCACTTTTACTAAAGTTTGATGGACTTTCATTAAAATTTCTGAATCAAGCATTTTCTAGTAGGATTTGGAGTGAGTTATATCCTAGATCCCGTCAATAATTATCGTCTCATATCTCATATCCTTCAAATTTTAATGGAAGAAAACAAATGCAATCTATAGTACGAACTTTTGTGGCTGAACAAGCATTGAATATGACAGATCAAACATGGAAGCTCACAAAATTGCAATCAGATTTTGACTACACAAAGCCGAGGTTTTAATGTATTTCTCCCAACAAGTGCCATAATGTCATGAACAACTGAACAATTAGTAGTATTCTAGTTAGTGGTCATTAATTCTCGTGTACTGTTCATGTACACAAGCATCGTACCATAGCTATTTTAGTAACTACCGACATTCTGGTCTCTGGCCTATCATTAAATAAAAAGAAACACCATTTATGTAAATTGAGAGGATCCCATGTTATAAATTCCAGCTAACTTGTATTTAATCAACAAAATTCCACCATCTTTTGTTTGTCCACTACTAGAAAAGTTGAGATAGATCTGTAAAAACTGAGTCTTTCAATGAACAACATCACCGGTCTTTCAATGAAGTTGAGGGAATAAAATGTCTAATAAGATAAATTATTTGTGCACATACAAGTGGTTTTGATGAAATATATCATAAGCTGAAGGGATTGAGCTGTCACAGTCAGTCTGCTATCATTAAGTCCTCAGTTTTCCACTGGGGCCTCCATGTTATATAGCTAAGACCAAGATGAATAACGTAGTCCACAGGTTTGGAGGCTTCACTGTGCTAGAATCAGTGTAGCTGTGAAACATATATTCTCGATTACAGTAAATCCAACATGGAAAAATATGCGTAAGAAGAAGCTGATGATTTTTTTATTTCTCTTGGTTATTGAATCAAATTAGCAATTTATGTCATCTTTCTTATCTTCACTTTGAAAATTTTAATTTTTTTCAGTCTTATATTCAGTCTTATATTCAATTGATTTACAGGCCTATATCCGATGTTTCCAGTGATCTAACCATTGAAGTTGGAACAGCAAGTTTTGCACTTCACAAAGTAAGAACAATGTGACTTACAAATTATATATCGTCTTGCACCTTGAATTCTTTAGATGGCAAACTAATCTAATAAAAAACTTGTTCTGACCCAAGGAGTTGAACTGACTTTTTAAATAGGTATGTTATATGGTGGACGTGGTTCCAGTCAAATTGAATACCAGATAAACATTTCTATATCGGGCTAAGTCGCTGAGAAACTCTTAACACTTTCTGAAATACGTTGTTATTTCTTAAAGTTAAACCATGGACACCAAAGGTTACTATTGAAACGGCAAGGTTATGCATATCAAATTGACTTCTTGTAAAGAAATGGATAAGAATTGGTTCTCGCGATGCACATTTTTACTAGTTAATTTAGAACGGCTTGCAGACTTTGCCGACCAGGAAAGTTTCATGATGAAAAGAAACCTCATCTTAAGATTATAATATGATTTTTGTATTTCTTTTGCAGTTCCCCCTAGTTTCTAGAAGTGGAAGAATAAGAAAGTTAATGTTGGAAGCAAAAGATTCCAAGATTTCGAGGCTGAATCTTCCTGGTGTTCCTGGTGGATCACAGGCATTCGAGTTGGCTGCAAAATTCTGTTATGGAGTGAACATCGATATTACAATATCAAATGTTGCTATGCTGCGATGTGCAGCGCATTTTCTGGAAATGACCGAAGAATTTTCCGAGAAGAACCTGGAAGGTAGAACTGAAGTAATTTTGAAGGATACTGTACTTCCAAACATATCAAACTCAGTATCTGTATTGCACCACTGTGAAAGTCTGTTACCAATATCCGAAGACATTAACCTGGTTAACAGGATAATCAATGCTATCGCAAATAATGCGTGTAAGGAGCAGCTAACATCGGGTTTATCAAAGCTGGAGCATAACTTCGCTTCAAAACCTACCCAAAGCTTTGAAGAAGAAACACCTTCAGACTGGTGGGGAAAGTCGCTGGCATTGCTGAATCTCGATTTCTTCAAACGAGTTTTGACCGCTGTCAAATCAAAGGGCCTAAAACAGGAAATGATCAGCCGAATTCTGATAAATTATGCTCAAAACTTTCTTAAAGGCCTTGTAGGAAGGGATCCTCAATTGGTCAAAGGAAGTTTTGCAGATCTTGATTTGCAGAAGAAACAGCGTGTCACTGTTGAAACTATAGTTAGTTTACTACCAACCCAATCAAGAAAAAGCACAGTTCCTATGGCATTTCTTTCAAGTTTGTTGAAATCGGCAATAGCAGCATCAGCATCGACATCTTGTAGATCTGATTTGGAGAGGCGGATTGGCCTGCAACTGGACCAGGCAATTATTGAAGACATTCTTATTCCTGCCAATATGAATGGAAACAATCACAGCCCTTTGTATGACACAGATTCAATCCTGAGGATTTTCTCGATTTTCTTGAATCTTGATGAGGATGATGAAGAGGATAATCACCCAAGG
The DNA here is from genome assembly GCA_903798295.1 of Fraxinus nigra. NCBI lineage: Eukaryota > Viridiplantae > Streptophyta > Magnoliopsida > Lamiales > Oleaceae > Fraxinus > Fraxinus nigra. The sequence goes on from CAIGRH010086986.1 coordinate 12,690, forward strand.
AATGAAAGTGAGATGGTTTATGACTTTGACAGCCCTGGATCTCCAAAGCAAAGCTCGATAATTAAGGTGTCGAAGCTCTTGGACAATTATCTTGCAGAAGTGGCATTGGATTCAAACTTGACTCCATCAAAGTTCATAGCACTAGCAGAATTGCTTCCGGACCACGCTCGTATGGTCTATGATGGACTATATCGAGCTGTAGATATCTTTCTCAAGGTGAGATCCTCTTTCAATCTCAAACAATAAATAGCAATAAGCAGGTTCAAGCTTTAGGCACACTGCATCTCTTTATACATTTTCAAAGTATTGGATAGGCTACCTAGGGACGTTGACCAGGCTAGCCTTAATAAAATAATTATGACTTCTGGCTATGTGCATTTTGCATAGAGCTGGCTCTCTGCAAAATGAAGAAGAGTGTCCAACATGAGCCCAAAAGAGGCTACAGGTTTGTGGCTGGGACTTGGTATTTTTTTAAAAGAAAAAACTACCAAACATACAGAAAAAGAAAACTGATAGGGGTTGGTGTCCAGCCCCGCCAATGCCCAATGTGAGAGGTGCATGGCCTCATTTTTTTATAGATGAGACAACATGCCAAAGAATACTGTGACACTTTGCCCAGGAGGCCTGGTTTGGCCTGTTTTACACTTTTATTTACCATTTTACATCTCTATGCCAATGTGTTTATCAACAATTTGCGACTCACTGGCAGGTTCATCCCAACATAAAGGACTCAGAACGTTACAGGCTATGCAAAACAATTGACTCTCAGAAACTGTCTCAAGAAGCATGCAGCCATGCAGCTCAGAATGAACGATTGCCGGTGCAGATGGCAGTCCAAGTGCTATACTTTGAACAGATCAGATTGCGTAATGCAATGAACGGGGTTGGAGGGAACAATCAATTATTCTTTGGCTTGAATGGACAATTTCCACAGCGCTCGGGGAGTGGTGCAGGAAGCGGATGCATCTCACCAAGAGATAATTATGCTTCAGTAAGAAGAGAAAACCGAGAACTGAAGCTTGAAGTTGCACGAATGAGAATGAGGCTAACGGATCTTGAAAAAGACCATGTCTCCATGAAACAGGAGCTCGTGAAGTCACACCCTGCCAACAAGTTGTTCAAATCATTTACAAAAAAACTGGGCAAGCTCAATTCGCTGTTCCGGATTAAAGATTTAAAGCAAATGCGGGATAAAGCTAATTCAGAAAATCGGTTTCTTTTCCAGAAGAGAAGACGCCATTCAGTTTCTTGATCTTGTTTGTACATGTCAATAAAAATGATTGTATAGATTTCTACTGATATTTTGAGTGATTTTTCGTTTCACAGTGTCTTAAGTTTTCTTTGTGTTTTGTCAAGCGATATTTTCCTTGTTTATTTGATGGAATCTTGAAAGCAGATAATAGTTGTATTCTAAAATTATATCTCAAGTGTGGGGAAATTTTTGTCCTCAGTTTCAAATGTAAAACATGCTTGAAAGTTCCTTTTTCTATCTGATCAACTTGTTAGTTTCAGTTTTATCTGATCCATCTACCACAATATCCGTGGGGCCTAATTTAATTATGAGAAAATTCACATTATTCATATATTTATTTTTCCCAGATTTCAGTAGGGACCTGGGACCCACTGGCTCCCAACTGCCACCACCGCTGCGGCATGTGCGTGTTGACAAATGCCTCATCGGAGTGGGTGGTGGTGTTCACGATGATGCCGGGGTGGTAGTGGCTCCCGGAGTGATGCTCTGGGATGGGTCTTTCGAGTTAGAAAATGCTGAATTAGCCTTGCTTGTAGGGCTTAGGCCTTCGCATGGTCCGGAAATTGAACTTGCAGATTGACACAATGGAATGCGATGCTAAGAAAGTGGTTCTTGGGGATTAATAGCACTAAATGCTAGTCTACGAGGACGAAGTAGCTCCCCTTCATGAAGTTAAGTTTAAATCCACGAATGACCACCAAATTTAATACTTGGTATCGTCATTGTCACCTAATTTTAGTTTATTTCAGCATGTCCATATAGTTTTATATTTAGTGTCACCGTTACCACCTAATTTTATTTTATTTTACCATAACCATCTAATTTCATATAACATTTGACAATGACTACTTAATTTCATATAACGTTTTACCATTATCACTCAACTTATTTTTATCATTTTCATTAATTTTAAAATGGATAAAACGATAACTTTGCATTATATATAAAAAAATTAAAATAAAAACTTATTTAATAAATGTTACTTAAAAAATATTTGAAAAAAGTTAGTTAGAAAAATAAAATGAAATAGAAATTTATTTAAAAAATAAAATAAAACTTATTTTTTAAAAAAAATTACTTAGAAAAATAAAATAAAATAAAAACTTATTTTAAAAAAATATATACTTAGAAAAATAAAATAAAATAGATTTTTTAAAAATGCTGAATTAGCCTTGCTTGGGGATTAATAGCACTAAATGCTAGTCTACGAGGACGAAGTAGCTCCCCTTCATGAAGTTAAGTTTAAATCCACGAATGACCACCCAACTTAATATTTGATATCACCATAGTCACCTAATTTTAGTTTATTTCAGCATGTCCATATAATTTTATATTTAGTGTCACCATTACCATCTAATTTTATTTTATTTTATTTTATTTTACCATAACCATCTAATTTCATATAACATTTCACAATGACTACTTAATTTCATATAACGTTTTACCATTATCACTCAACTTCTTTTTATCATTTTCATTAATTTTAAAATGGATAAAACGATAACTTTGCATTATATATAAAAAATTAAAATAAAAACTTATTTAATAAATGTTACTTAAAAATTTTTTGAAAAAAGTTAGTTAGAAAAATAAAATGAAATAGAAATTTATTTAAAAAATAAAATAAAACTTATTTTTTAAAAAAAATTACTTAGAAAAATAAAATAAAATTAAAAATTATTTTAAATAAAGCATTCCTTAAAAAAATAAAATAAAATAAAAACCTACTTACAAAATGTTTTTAAAATAAAATCAAAATAAACGTTTTTAAAGTAATTTTTTTCAATATATATAATACAAAGTTACTATTTTATCCATTTAAAATTAGTAAAAAGAAATTATGTGATCATTATGAAATGTTATATGAAATTAGGTAGACATGATAAAACATTATATAAAATTGGGTGGTCATTATAAAACAAAAAAAATTGAATGATTATTGTAACATTAAATATAAAGTTGGGTGGTCATGGTGAAATAAAATTAAATTAAGTGATCATGACGACACTAAGTATAAAGTTGGATGATCATTGATGGATTTAACCCTAAGTTTAAATCGTCATTGATTGTGACGCTAAGTATGAATTTTAAATCGTCATTTTATTTCGTGTTACATGAATATTAATTTAGCTCCTTTTTCTTATACAATTTTTATTTAAAAATAAATAAAAAATAAAAAAAATTACATATGTAATTGTCCCGTGCGTGCACGGGGAGTTCCCTTTGGGGTGCGCGCACTGGGAGAGAAAAAAAATTACATATTCACTTATAAGTTAACTTTTTAAGCACAGCCAAACTATCTAAATCAAGTCCGTATATAACAACGTTATCACCCATAGAAGGACAATTGCGAAAAGTAAATCATCCTTGAAACCCTATTTGCAAAAAGATTGGGTGAATTTTATGTATACTTACTTGGATGAATATGCCTCTATCTCTGTCGAGGCTGGGCCAATCGTTGCCATTTTCCAGATTTTTCAGGTACTCTTCTTTCAATTTCTTCCTTCCTTCCTCGGTGTATGCCTCTGTNTCCTTCCTCGGTGTATGCCTCTGTTTTCACTGTGTGCATACTGATAAGTGATACCTCTGGTTTGCTGTATATAAATCATTTTTGGCCCAAGTGATAAGACTGAAGATGATCTGAAATTTTGGATATAGAGAAGGATCAAGGTGCACATTTGATTCGGTGATGTGAGTTTTGGCGTGTACAATCATTATTCAAAACAATAACATCAATAATCTTCAAAGAGTTTAGGTTGTTTCTAGGGCTTGTTCCACCTAGTACTTGGAGATTCTGTACACTCTTTACCGTATTTTGGTTTAGTGCCAGGTTTGGTCGTAAAATATTTTAGCTTAATTTTCTTCTTTAGTAATATGTACCCCAGGCCAATTCTCCTCAGTGCCATAAAAGTGCTGT
>CAIGRH010087066.1:0-11062 GCA_903798295.1 Fraxinus nigra
GACCAAGTAATCAAAATCACCAAAGCAGTAACACATCACCAGCTGCTTACCTTGTTTCACCATCAGTCCTTGAGGATCCAGCATGGTTTGTAGACTCAGGTGCGAGCAACCATGTTACATCAGACAAAAGCAACCTGCAAAATGCAAAACGATATGAAGGTAATGAAAAACTGATAGTTGGTAATGGTAATTCATTACATATTACCTATACTGGAAAAGGAAAACTTCCCACATTTGATGTTAAACATCTTGCATTGCATAAATTACTTCATGTGCCATCAATTAAAAATAATCTCATCAGCGTTTCTCAGCTTACTAAAGACAATAATGTGTTTATGGAATTCTTCTCTAACTCTTGTGTTGTTTAGGATCTGAAAACGAGGAAGATTTTGCTGCTAGGAATGCTTAAGGATGGTTTGTATCAGCTGGTGCCACCAAGAACAAGTGTCATAGAGTCAAACCTTCCAAATAATACCAATTGTCTCACAGTGAGCCACAGTTGTGAAGAGTCAACCTGTAATGTTAAATTTTCAGAGTCCTCAGAGTCTGAACTTGATACTTAGCATAGGAAGTTAGGTCATCCTTCTAGTCATGTGCTAAATCAGGTTCTCAAATCTTGTAATAAAGCTGTTAACACTAATGAAAAGCAAGCATTCTGTGAATCCTGCAAACTTGGAAAAATTCATGCCTTACCATTCAATCTATCCACTTCACATGCTTCAATGCCTTTAGAATTGGTTCATACTGATGTCTGGGGACCAGCCCCTCTGAACTCTACCAATGGATTTAAATATTACATACTTTTTGTTGATGACTATAGCAGGTACACTTGGATTTATCCCATGAAACTCAAATCAGAAGCACTAAGTATCTTTATCCAGTTCAAAACACTAGTTGAAAACAAATTAGAAAAAAAGATAAAAACTCTTCAGTCAGATGGGGGGGTGAATTCAGGAACTTCAGTAGGCTAGCTTCAGAATTTGGCATTGAGCTTAGACATTCATGCCCCTATACATCTGTTCAAAATGGGAGAGCTGAGAGGAAACACAGGCACGTTACTGAAACCGGTTTAACACTCCTAGCTCAGGCCAAAATGCCACTCTATTATTGGTGGGAATCATTCAAAACTGCAGCCTATTTAATAAACAGACTTCCCACTACTTTGCTCCAGAACAAATCACCTTCTCAGATACTTTTTGGACAAGTTTTTGACTACACATTGCTTAAAACTTTTGGTTGTGCATGTTATCCGTACCTTAGACCCTATCAAAAACATAAATTTGATTTTCACTCCCAAAAATGTGTGTTTATTGGCTATGGTGACTCACACAAAGGGTATAAATGTTTAAGTCCAAGTGGTAGAGTGTATATATCTAGACATGTCCTCTTTAATGAACTTGAGTTTCCCTTCAAGCAAGGATTCCTAAATAAAAGATCTAACTCACAAAATCCTCAGAATACTGAATCAGTCATAAGTTCCCTTCCTTTTGTTGAAGAGTCTACTGGTGAGCCTATTCCTCAACCTCACACTGATACAACCCATCCTAATGCATTACCTACTGCAGATCTCCGTGAAAATGAGTTAGAAATTGAAAATGGAGGTTCTGAGGTTCCTGGAAATGTTGGGATAAATCAAGAGGAACATGATGTAACTGAGGTGCTGGCTGAGAGACACATTACTGAGGAAGAAGGAGTTGATATAACTGAAGTGCAGGGGGAAGGAGTTGGAACAAATGATCATACCACAGATGAAGTTCAGATCATAGGACATAGAATGATTACTCGGGGCAAGGCTGGAATTTATAAACCAAAGGTTTATGCAACTCAAACAATAGTACAATCGGTAGAATCTGAACCACTCACAGTTGAAGAAGTGTTGTCAAATAGCAGATGGAAGGAAGCTATGAAGGAAGAATATAATGTCTTAATGAAAAACAGAACATGGACACTGGTACCTAAGGAAGCTGGTATGAAAATTATTGGTAACAAGTGGGTATTCAAGCTTAAATATGATTCAGAGGGAAAGGTGCAAAGACATAAAGCAAGACTCGTTGCTAAAGGGTTCCTTCAAACTCCTGACATAGATTTTGGAGAGACTTTTAGTCCTGTAATTAAGGCTTCAACCCTCAAGGTTATTCTAACTCTTGCAGTGTCCAGGGACTGGGAAATTAGGCAAGTTGATGTGAATAACGCTTTTCTGAGTGGTGAGCTGAATGAGAAGGTTTTCATGAACCAGCCACAAGGTTTTGTAGATAAAAAGAATCCAGACCTTGTATGTAAGTTGGGGAAGGCCTTGTACGGGTTGAAACAGGCCCCAAGAGCTTGGCATGAGAAGCTCAAAAATACCTTGATGGAATGGAAGTTTAAACAATCCAAAGCTGACAACTCCCTATTCTTCTCAGCAAACAAAAGTGATATATTATTTGCCCTGATCTATGTAGACGACATTGTAATTATAGGAAACAACTCTCAGATTGTGCAAGAATTCATTGACAGACTGAACAGCATTTTTGCTCTCAAGGATATGGGAAACCTCAGTCAATTCCTTGGAGTTGAAGTGTGCAGAAACTCAACTGGGTTATTCTTAACACAGACAAAGTATGCTTCAGACCTTCTAAAACGATTTGGATATGAAAACTTAAAACCAAGTTTAACACCCATGGATGCTGGCAATTCAATCTCAAAAACTCAAGGTCAACCTATGAAGGATCCAACCTTGTATAGAAGTGCTGTAGGAGGACTCCAATATTTGTACCACACCAGACCTGACATTACTTATTCAGTTAACAAGCTAAGCCAATTTCTTCAGACCCTGCTGATACTCACTGGAAAGCATTAAAGAGGGTGTTCAGGTACTTGAAAGGCACATTGAATCATGGACTTGTCATTCAAATAAGTGATGATCTCAATATAATTGGTTTTACTGACTCTGACTGGGCCTCATGTCCAGATGATAGGCGTTCTACTGCAGGTTATTGTGTGTATCTCGAAGGTAATTTGGTTTCTTGGAGTTCAAAAAAACAGCATGTCGTTGAAAGGTCGAGCACAGAGGCTGAGTATAGAGCACTTGCTCACAATGCTTCAGAAATTTCATGGATTCAATCTCTGTTAAATGAGTTAGGATTGATTCAGAAATCTGTTCCAATTATCTGGTGCGACTACCTAAGTGCAAGTGCACTTGCTTCGAATCCCGTCTATCACGCACGCACTAAACATATTGAACTGGATATTCACTTTGTGAGAGACAAAGTACTGAAGAATGAATTAGAAATTCACTATGTTCCTTCATCTGAACAAACGGCTGATCTGCTGACCAAGGCTCTACCCCACTCAAGATTTCTACTGCTTCGAGACAAGCTTGGAGTTGTTGACCACACTCCACCTTGAAAGGGGGTGTTAGAATCCGGTTCTCATCAGTATAACAAACTCAGCTGAGCTGGCCTAGTGGCGTAAATTCAGGAAGCTGCCTCACCTTATTTCTGTTAGCTCTAACAGAATTATTCTAGAAGGTTCTTGTATGTAATGTTTGTATAGATCTTGCCTTATATATTTCCTTTTCAATGTAACAGTTAGGTGACTTTTATATAGCTCAAATTCATCTCAATTTCTATCTCACTGGAAAATGCAATCCTTGTAGCAGTCACATAAAAAACCAAGCCTCTGACACAAGGAAAAGCTTTTATTGCTGAATAGCTCCTTCGCTTTTCTTTCCCAATTTCATTGAACAGTAATATAACAACAGAAAGGATTAGTAAGCGAACTTATGGGTAAGAAAGACAATGAACATGTACATCACAATTGATTAAGCTCTGTCTCCATATTCTTAGATGTTTAGAGCATTATATCGTCTCTCAATNATATTTCCTTTTCAATGTAACAGTTAGGTGACTTTTATATAGCTCAAATTCATCTCAATTTCTATCTCACTGGAAAATGCAATCCTTGTAGCAGTCACATAAAAAACCAAGCCTCTGACACAAGGAAAAGCTTTTATTGCTGAATAGCTCCTTCGCTTTTCTTTCCCAATTTCATTGAACAGTAATATAACAACAGAAAGGATTAGTAAGCGAACTTATGGGTAAGAAAGACAATGAACATGTACATCACAATTGATTAAGCTCTGTCTCCATATTCTTAGATGTTTAGAGCATTATATCGTCTCTCAATTCCTTGATGACATTCTCCACGGTAGCCACTATATCTGCTAATATTCAGAAATCCAATTAGTATGTCAGATTCTGATTATCATCTTTTTCGCATTCAGCAATTCTAACACGTTGAAAATATAAATTTACCTGAGCAAATATTCCTCCATGTTTTGAAAATATACCAACAAACAGGTTCTACCGATCATTAACAGTTTATTATGTTAAAACATACCTTCGAAAAAAGAACCTTCGAGATCTTGCTGCAAGAACATCAAATTGCAATATTAACGGAAGCAGAGCACATTCATTATCTTAAATCTCATATTTGAGTGGTGGGGAGGTTCAGAGGACAAAAATATGTAGCATGAAAACAAGATTTAAGTACCATTTTTGGGTTTTAAGATCAACTTCCTCAGTCGCTGCTGGTGTTTCTGCAGGTAGATAATTTGACTAACCAAGTGAGTAACTAGAAAATTCGAAGTTAGAAAATAACATCAAATGATATAGTAGAGAAAAATTACTTTCACTGTCTGCAAGGAAATAGTTCATCAATAATGATGTGAAACTGGAAGGAAATGCTGGAATTATCTCTTCATCTTTCCTTTGTTTGTTGACATTACAGTTACTCTTATATCCTGGCTGTTTGAGGAGTTAAACCCCCACCCTCTTTGCCGCAAGATTTTGAGTCTTCATTTATTTCTGTTCGTTGCAAGGAACAGAAAGAAAGCAAGCAACAGTATATCACTTTGCGTACCTGTATGCAGGTCCAATTGAATGTACTAACTCAGCTTGATAAGATAGGTCAGACTCACATGGAAGCCCTTGAAATCTTGCACTATCCAAGATTTCCTGAGTAACTGATAAAATAAAATATTAAGAAAATGTAATATATTTTATGTGATGTAATGGAAATAAGTTAACATGCAACAAAATTCGCATTCTATTTCTCGTTTTCGTTTTTTAGTTGGCAAACTCTCGATACTTGTAGCTGTCACATCGTGAGTTTGAGGAGAGATGTTAAGAAATATATGATTATTTTGTTTTATTGTTTATTAAGGGTGGAGTAGTCTTTTTAGTTTCCTTTGTTTAGCCTATATATAATCTTTTCATATTTAGGTTAAAACTAACTTTTTGTACTCAATTTTCATTATGCAGAATCAATGAAACCCTAGCCTCCTTTTTTTTTCTTTTTTTTCTTTGGATTATTTAACAGTTGCCCCTATAATGAGAGACCAGTTTTGATGGTTGACTTCAAAATTCATTAGAAGTCAAAGAAGAAAACGAAAGGACATGTCGATGATTTGTAGTCGATTTAAGTATTGTTCTCCTAGAAAATGAGTTGACGTAAATGTCGCAATGATAATTTTTGTAGGTAAGTCGGTTTGGGATCGAGTTAAGTGAGTTATACAAATAGATTTTAGAAATAAAGGATTTTAGGATGAGAAAAATCTTAGGATAATTTCATCCTTATAAAAAATTGGGTGCAAACCTTTCATTTTTTTTTTTTTAACCATTTCTCAAAATGAGAAGTCAAAATTGAATATTTCCCAGAATTTCCCCTAACAAGCACGATAATATTCTACTAACCAATGGAACCCACCCCACCTACTGAACTACATCCGTTACATGCACCACCACCACCAAACTTTTTATCCGTTAATAGACCAATCTACTGGCCGATCATTGAAAGCGAAGGGTGAGCACTTCAATTATTAATTCATAAAATAAACTGCAATAAGACAACTCGTAGGGTACTCTATTGGTTACTCAATCTCTATCAAGATTTTTTTAGCTTAAAAATGAAAATTGCTAATAAAGGATGCATACTTTCGATTAAGCACAAATTGACCATATAAATATAAAAGGAAAACGATAAATCAATTAGGTAACAAATCATTCTAGACGAAAAGGTGAATTTTTCTTCCAACAACAATTTTTTCATTGCTCTACATCCTTTGATTTTTCTTGTGTTTCCCCTCCCCATCGTTTGATCCTTTGTGATGCAACAGAAGCCTGCATTATACCAAAAAAGAAAGAGATTCATGCAAATATTTAAGAATAATATTTAAATATGAAATATGCTACTTGTACATAATGCGGTGTCCACCCCTTCACATGTGAGGAGGTGAACACTGCATTATGTACGTATAGTATCACCCTTAAAATATTAGTCCTCAATAAAAAGAAACGGAAACGAAAGAAATAAAAAGTTCAAACCTCTTTATTCCAATTAGTTCTGTAAACAAGCCAAAAGAGGATAATAGTTTGTAGTATTGTTCCCATTGTCATTCCAGCCCAGATGCCCTGAAAAATCATCAGTATAAAAGTTAAAACTGTAAATGGTTCTGGATTAAAGAATTTTATTTTACTAACAACTTACTTGAACACCCCAATCGGCTATGAACCCCAATACGAGCCCCAAAGGAATGCCAAACAAGTAATAGCATGCAATATTCACATAAGCGACTATAGCTTGCCATCCAGCTCCGATGGCCACTCCTGCACCCAATATATTCAACGAATACTATCAGATCGTACTTCTTTCTAATTTGCAGCCCTACTATAATCCGTAGGATATCATGGAAAAACGTGAAAATTACACGTACCTGATAGAGCTGGTTGAATATTGTTGACGACAAGACAAAATGCAAGCAATGGTGTGAGGTCGTACACAAGTTTCTTAACTTGGGCGCTATCTGTAAACAAGGTAGGATATTGCTTCCTGAAAATGATGAGAACGAGACAGAGGAGAAGGCCGATCAAGAAAGAAAAAACTACCACCACCAGGACTGAAAATTTAGCTGTTCTTGGATGACCGGCACCGAGTTCATTTGACACTCTTACACTGCACGATATATTATAATAATCATCTGTATGTTAAACTTTGCTACCAATATAAAAATTTATGATTCCAAAGTTAAAAGAGTAAAGGCACAAATGACCTTATTGCTGCATTGCATCCCATGGCTACCATGACAGCCCAACCCACTATGTTCGTGCTGTAAAAGTGAATTGTTTTAGCAAAATCATGACAGCAACAATTTAATAAAACTAAGCTTAGTTCCACATAAATAACAACAAGTTTATGTAGATAAGAAATAAGATTTATGTAGTCACGAGCCATGACTTTTATAAAACAATTTGTATTTTTAAAAATATAAGTTATTTTTCTAATATTATGTGCTACGCTTAATTGTATTACTTAGCCACTGTTTGGTAATCGTTGTTTCAAAATTCATTTTCAATCATATTTTTACAATAAAATATATTTTTCACGTAAATTTAAAAAAATTTCCTGCTTTTTAATCACACATTTTCTAAAAAAATTCTATTTAAAATATAAAAAAAACAAAGATAATTACACGAGAACAATTTAAGCAAGTTGTATATTGTGTGGACAACAATAAAGCAACTCACCATATAGATAAAACGTCGACAGCCACTTCTGCGTTCTTCAAGTATCCAGCAAATAAGACCAAGGACATAAAGTACCACGTTTCTAAGCTGTAATTATAAAATATTTGGTGAAGAAAAAATCAATTAAAATTTAATGAACTTGGAATTTGTAATAATACATTCATGACATTTTTTAACTTTTAAAAAAAGCATATATATAAATTAATTTGAGTTCTCATATGATATTTGTTGTGCAAATTATTTGTAAAGAAAGTGTACAATGTTGTGACTACAACCTCCTTAAAAGCCACTTTTCCAAATTATTAAAACCCACATGTCGGTGAATGTGTGTAAATTACTTACCATAACATAACTGCTGATGCAAGGGATAACCTAACAAAACTCCACAAATTTTGGAAAGCCTTCAACGAAAATCCAGACCAAGCTCTACCACAGTAGCCCATGAATATATAAACTAGCTGCCCCCCAACTATTAACCACCACGAAGCGTTCAGCACCGCCGCCGCCCCCACCATGCCCCACCCCAACTTGAGCATAAACAACCAGCTAAAAAGTGTGTGCAGAGCCAACCCTACTCCTGCAATCCAAGACATGACCATCATTTTGCTCTGTGATTGCAAGAATTTGGCAATTGGAAAGTTCAATGCATATGCATAGAGTTGAGGTATCATCCATATAGCATATTTTCCGGCAAGCCGAGATATATCCGGTGTCTGACCGATCAGTCGTAGAAGTGGCGCCGCGAAAATGTAAGCAAACATTAATAAAAACGCAGTCGTCCAGAGGATAATCCATGATCTTTGCATGTAAACTCCAAGCATGTCGATTTGCCCAGCCCCAAATGCTTGTCCACACAGAGTTTCAAGTGCACTTCCCATTCCCAACTGTTCAAGCATTCATTCAAAGAAAAAAATAAAAATACTTTTAACACCAAAGCATTCATTAAAAATTTCAACCACATATTTCTAAAAATATACTAAAAATTTGATTTTAGAATATTTATAATCACTTCTAGAACGTGCTTCAAAGCTTTTTGAGTTCAAATCTTGTCGCAAAAAGAAAATATTGAGCGCCTGGTATGGTAGCTATGTCAATAATAGATCCAAGCACCTGCATCGAATCGGTTTCATATTCTACTTGTAGAACTTCAATAATAAATAAACATCACTATTCTTTTAACAGTTTTAACTTCTAGATGAGGAGGCGGTTCAACATACCGTTACTCCGAGAGAAAAACCGGCTATGACTGAGTTTTCGATAGAGAACGCAGCGAGCTCAAGCGTGCCGACGTGGCCTGCTAAGGTTTGTGTAACGGCGCCGAGGGAGTATTGGCAAATGGAAGTGAAAATAGCCGGACCAGCAAGGTACCAAAGCTTTTTGAACTCGATCCAGAACTGTTCATAGAAGACTTTAACGCCGGTGATCGGAGGAATGTCATTTTCGTCGGCGGTGAAAGATGAAATTGATGGTTGAATTGAATATTTTTCTTCAGTTTCTGCATCATTCCCCGAAGAAATGAGTGGTTGCTTTGAATTGTTATCCATTGCAACTCACCGATAGAGATTTGTACGTTGGAGTATTTCCTCAAGATAGGCGGAGTTCTTACTCTTATTGGTGACAAATTATTGGGTAAATCATCAGGGTTTCCGACCTTTCTGAAAGTGACATCCATGTCCAAACATATATTCGTAATTTTTGAACGTAAATAGTTACATGACATTCGAATGATGAATTTATGCAAGGGAATAGGTTTCCTAAACACTAAGAAATTTCATCACATACGAATCTTTAAATGAAAGTTGAAATTACCGTTTTGAATTATTTTGGATTTAAAAATAGAGAGACAATTTACCCTTTAAGTTCTACATTACGTGAGTTTCACGTGACGGTCAAATAATTTTTCCTTCAAGAGGAAACGTGCTACAGTTTCAAAAGACCGGAGATATTAGTTCAACAAATGGTACATTGAGGACTCGAATATTACACTTACGAAAGGTTAAAAAAAATGTATTTTCGTTTTGTTATTTAGCCAAAAGAACAAGAAGAAAAAGGTTATCAGATTTGAATGCTGCTGTGTCATTTTGACAAAGATGTCCCATAAAAATAATAATATTTTGATAGATAAAACTTCAAAAATAAGTAGGTTTTAATTGTAAGATGAAGATCTACTCCCAACAAAAAGTTACATTATTTTACTCCCAGAATATACACCAAACAAACTTTATTTTCACCAACGATCGAAATGTATTATAAATTAAACAATTGATAAGCTCTTCCCAAACACTTCCATTTCACAAAAATGTATGAATAATAATCAATGATAATTATGAATGTGCAATTTAAATTAATTGTATCCAATATAGCTTCCTTTTTTTAAGCTATAGAGTTATAAGATAATAATTTGAAGTCACTCATTTTTATTGATCAAAATCAAAAAGAATAGCTTTAAAATAAGAATTTTCTTTTATTTCAGATATAATAAATTTCGTAATTTCTCAATTAGTGTGATTTTCGGCTCCACGTGATGGCAACTGCTCATGTGGATGTTTAACATTGGACCCGAGGAGAGGCCCAAGAGGCCGCCTCAGGCCCATATATATATATATATATTTTTAAATGCATATAACCTAAGCCTTCACAGCTTCAGTTCAGCCTTCCAAGTTCCATTCCACCCTTTCTCTGACCTCCAGCCGGCAGCCAAATACAACACACATGGAGAGAAAACCGTGAGGCCGTGTCGCATGCTACCTGCACTCCGTCTCCAACCGGCAAGGCGGCAACCTGCACTCAACGGTCTCAACCTCTGTAAGTATTTTGTTTACACTTTACACTTTACATTGAGCATTGCAATTTTTCTTTCTCTCTCTTAATTTATGAAACCAATCGCACGGGCATAATGAAACCAATTTTTCTTTCTTTCTCTGTAATCTAGCATTGGTTTTCTGACGATTTTTCTGATCTATTGATTCTATTTTTACAATTTTACTTCTGGGTTTTCGTGTGAATAACGGCATCAAAATGTAAACATGTGGTTGTTGTTACTTGTTAGGAGCACATCAAAATGGGGTTTTGTTGTTACTTGTCCAAATTTCAATTACTAGAAATGGGGAAATGTAAACAGTAAGCTGTGAAGTCGTGAAGAATTTTGCATCAAAATGTAAACATGTGGTTGTTGTTAGGAGCACATCAAAATGGGGTTTTGCTGTTACTTGTCCAAATTTCAATTAGTAGAAATGTCAATGCATTTGGGTGTTGTTAGGAGCACATATGGAATGCCAAATTGGATAGTGAAGAACCAGCTATATGAACCAGAATCACAGTGTAAATTAAATTTAATTGTTATTTTTTACTTTGTTTTTTTCACCTTTCAGAAATTTTTAACCGTTGAGTGATTTAAGTGATCGATTAGAACATCTTCGTATTGTTATTTGATTGTAACAGATATATTTTGAATATTTTATTTTAATTTGTTGTTTTATTATTGAATTTAAGTTAAC
>CAIGRH010087099.1:0-20346 GCA_903798295.1 Fraxinus nigra
ACCGTTGGATCTTCATTATTTGGCCGTTTCTTATAAATTGGAAGGTTGACTCTCTAGGGCAATCGTCTCCTTGTGTAACCCTAGTTCTCCTTTTCTCTCTTGATCGCGACATTCTTTTTGTGTGAATAATCTGTAGATTTCTGAGTGAAATCATATTAGTGAAAGAAAGAGATTAGATCAATCTCTTAGTGAGATTGTGTTGTAGTTTTGAAGGTTGTTTGTGTTTGAGGCAAAACATTCATTATTCTTTTGTAATCCTATTTCTTACCTGTTTTTGGGCTATTCTAGTATATTCGAGCAATATCCTAACGGATGCTCAACGGGGGATTAGGCGTTAGAAGTGGTTGTCGAACCTCCGGGGCCTTGGGCCAAGAAATCTTCGTGTTCTTATTTTTCTTGCAATTTACTTTGTTTATCCTTCGTTTACTTGGTTGAATCACAATATAAATTGTTTTTATCTAGGACCAACTGTATTAGAGCTAGAAATTCTTCAAAAAATGAAATTCAACTAATTTTTTTTATATACGATTTATTCTTGTTGATTCTTCCAGTTTTGAAAAATTTTGGATCTAGATCTATTGTTGTTCTATAGTGTGTGTGTGTGTGTGTGTGTGTGCGCGCGCGCGCGCGTGCGTGTGTGAGAAAAAAGGGTTTTCGATTGGAATATTTGATCTTTGGTATTTTTTGATTATCCCTTACATACTTTGCAGTTCTGGTAACGGCTACTTAAACTCCTTTCATGTACTCGTTGGTAAAATCTTGTTTTTCCAGTTACAAATTTAGGGATTTCTGATAAACCCCCTTGATTTACCTTTGTCTAGGGATCCCTGTGAGACCCCTAGAATATGAGGGAATCAGTGTTCGGTCTAAGAAATCCATTTACGTGTTTTTCGTTTATTTTTATATCATTTACTTACTTGTTGCATACTGTAACTTTCGATTATGTGAATTGATATTCATAAGTTGTTTTTGAACTATTGTGAATACTTGATCCGTGTTTCGATTCTCATACTATATCTATACTTTATGTATAAACCTACATACATATTCTAATATTGCTAATTGTTGTTTACTGTAAACATTCTGATTTTGTATTCTTGTTGGACATACTGTACTTTGTGTGATCTGTTTAAACTGAAACTGCTTGTGCTTTCTTATCTGTCTACCCTGTTGAACACAATAGTTACACTTTTGCACCGAATGACCACTAAAATTTATGTTCAAAATTGGGATGACAACGAAGACTTTAATGTCTAGAGCCAGAAAATGAAAGCCCTTTTGATGCAAACTAAATGTGCTAAAACAATTAATGAATCTTGGTCAGAAACATTATCTGAAGTTAAGAAAACTGAGCAAGATGAATTAGCATGGAGTACTCTTTTCCTTAATCTATCTCATTCTATGATTAGTTATAGACAGCTTTATAGAAACAATATGTCCCTAAATCTTTACCTAATAAATGCTTTCTTTGGAAACAATTTTTTAGTCATAAGTTTGATCCTAGTCCTGATTTAGAAGAGTATGGATAAGTTTAATAGGATCACTCAATACCTTATTATCTATGGGAAAAAGATCTCAGATGATCAAAAGGAACTGGCCTACTTAATGCCCTTGGTGATAAGTATAAAAATATCAAAAATGCCTTAGAATATGGTAGAAGTGACCTAATTATTGAGATTATCCATAATTCTTTAGGGAACAGGGACTTAGAACTTAGATCTGAACATAAGGAAGTTCTTCACGTAGAGAAAGCCTTATCCAATCCTAAATTCCCTACTAGAAGCTTGAGTAGTTTTAGTCAAGCCAATTGTACAAAGCTAAAAAAATTCAAAGAAGAAATGGGGGAATAATAAAGGGAGGATAAGAAAATGTATAAAGAAAAGGCTAAGAACATGAAATGTTACTATTGTGGCAAAACTAGACACCTAATAAAAGATTGTTTGAAGAAAGCTAATGACTTAGGAAGTGGATCAAATCATGATAATGGGACTTCAGCTATTGCTGCTTCCTATAAGGAAGCAAATGCTAATATTGGGGTTGCATATGTCTCCTCATTGGAAAAGCTTGATCAGAACTGGGTTCTGGACTCGGGCTGCTCTTTTCACATAAATCCTAATATCTGTTGGTTTTTTTATTTATCAAATAAAAGGAATTGGTAACATTGTTCTAAAAATGAAAAATGGTCAAGTTCTAAGGTTGAATCATATTAGGTATGTTCCAGCATTTGGAAGAAATCTCTCTCTCTCTTTAGAGGTGCTAGATGATGAAAAATATCAAATTGAGATTAATAATGGTTTTACAAATATAATCAGAAATCAGAAACTTATTGTCAGTTCACCAAAAATTAGCGGATCTATACCATAAACCCTGAATCTATTTTCAAAATATTATTTCAAACTTAGTGACACAAACTGTTAAATCAGAATTGTGGCATAAGGGATTTAGTGAGAAGAGTTTAAAACTTCTTTCAAAGGCTGGTGTTTTTTTTAAGGAACAATGTTCAAAAGTTGACCTTTTGTGAACATTGTATTATGGGGAAACAGCATAGAATGCCCTTTAAAACAGGCATACATAAAGTCACAAAATATACTTGAATACATACATAATGACTTGTGGGGTGCTGGTCTTGTACCTACAGCATCTGGCTATATGTATTATCTTCTTACCATTGATGACTAATCTAGGAAGGTTTGAATTTTCTTATTAAAATCAAAGCTTGACACTTTCTTAACCTTTAAGGACCAGAAAACTTTGATAGAAAACGTAAGAAGATTAAAATTCTGAGAACTGACAATGGGTTAGAATTCTGCAATACTAAATTTGATCAGTACTTAGTGGTGGCAATCGAGTCGAGAGCTTGTCGGCTTGACCGCTTACCTCATACTGTAGCGACCAACGAGCCTCTCGGGCTCGTCAAAAAACGAGCCTGAACAGGCCAGTTCGGTAGGTGAGTCGAGCCTGCTCAGCTCGTTTTTTACTAGCGGCTCGTCTAATTTTTTTTAGAAGGATAGTTAAAAAAAAATTCAAAAAATGCAAGCTCGAGTCGATCAGCTAGGCTCAACTCACTACAGTACGAGCTCGTGGGCAACGAGCCGAGCCCAGATGGCTCGACTCATTTGCCACCCCTATCAGTACTGCAGTAATCTATTCTTAGACACAAGACTGTGACTTATACCCCTCAGTAGCATGGTATTGTTGAGAGAATGAATAGAACAATCCTCGAAAGAACTAGATGTATGCTGATTAGCTCAGGTTTGCCAAAAAAAATTTGGGGAGAGAGTAAAAACTGCATACTATTTGATTAATAGATGCACATCTAGTTCTTTAGATTATAAAGTCCCTAAACAAGTTTGGTCAGAATCTGTTCCTGATTACTGTTATTTGAAAACCTTTGGATGTACAGCCTATGCTCACCAAACTGAGTCTAAACTTGATCCCAAGTCTCATAAATGTGTTTTCTTAGGTTATGGAGAAGGAATAAAAGGTTATAGACTTTGAGTAAGAGAATTTAGAAGATATAGGGTGATAATATGCAAATCAGTAGTTTTTAATGAAGAAGTCTTTCCTTGACTTAGTGACAAATTTGTAGAAAAAACTACTGATAATGATTATGTTAACACTGAAATTGATTTTAGTAATCAAAATGTTACTGAATAGACTTAGATTGAGGTCGAGCCACCTCAGACTAAGCCTTAGCTAATCACAGATGATGAAGATTCTAATAATAATCAAGATTTTGAGCATGCACATAACCTGCAGGACTATCAGTTGATTAAGGACAGAAAAAGAAGATAGATAAGACCTCCTTCTAGGTATCAATTTGCAGATTATGTATCTACACAAATAGAGACTGATTCTTTTGATTCAGAACCTGAATCATATGAAGAGGCTGTTGCCTCTAAGAAATCTATCAAGTGTGCAGGATGAGATGAGTTCTCTATACAAAAATAAAACCTGGAACTTAGTTGAAAAGCCCAAAGATTGTAAACTAATTAATTGTAAATGGGTTTACAAGATTAAAGGGGGACTCATAAATCAAATGATAGAAGGTACAAGGCAAGACTTGTAGCTAAGTGGTTTACACAAAGAGAGGGTATAGATTACACTGAAATATTTTCATCTGTAGTTAAGTACACCTCTATTAGAGTATTGCTTGCTCTTGTAACTCAATCTGATTTAGAGTTAGAACAACTTGATATGAAAACAGCCTTTTTGTATTGTTCTTTAGATGAAACTATATACATGATACAACCAAAATGTTTTCAAGTTAAAGGAAAATAACATTTAACCCCGTTTGGTGCACATTTTTTTGGAAAAAAATGCATTTTTACTATTGATGTGATGGAGAATATGTGGTTGAAAATGAAGGAAAAATTATTGATGTGATAGAACATATTATTTTATTGAAGAATATGTGGTTGGAAATGAGTAGAAAAATGAGAATGAGAAAAATAATGTGATTATGAAATAATGTATTTTGGAATGGTAGATTGATAGAGAATGTGTGGTTAAAAAAGAAGGAAAAGTTATTGATGTGATAGAAAATATTATTTTATTGAAGAATGTGTGGTTGAAAATGAATAGAAGAATGATAATGAAAGAAAAAGGTGGCTCAAATAGGGCCTTAGTGTGTTTATTGAAGAAGTCCTTATATGGCCTAAAACAGGCTCAAAGGCAATGGTATAAAAAGTTTGATTCTTTTATACAAGGTTTAAAGTTTAGAAAATCTGATTATGATCCGTATTTTTATTTCAAAAAGGATAGAGAATTTGAATCTTTATATATGCTCTTATATGTGGATGACATGCTTCTAGTTGGTCATAATTTTGTTACTTTAAATGCTATAAAAGAAAAACTAAAATTTGAGTTTGAGATGAAAGGTCTAGGACCCGCTAGAAAGATAATAAGTATGGGAATAAAAAGGGACACACTAAATAGAAAACTATGCTTAACTTAGAAAGCTTATATTGAAAAAGTGGTTAAAAGATTTTCTTTGCATGATGTTAAACTATTAGTTTACCATTGTCTACAAGTGTTAAGAGTTATCTATTGATCATTCACCTAAGAATGAAGATGAACTTAAAAGAAAGCAACATGTACCATATGCAAATGTTGTTGGATTAGTCATGTATGTTATGGTTTGCCTGATATTGCCTATGCAGTAAGTGTACTAAGTAGATTTATGAGCAATCCAGGTGAGATTCATTGGGAAGCTATGAAAAATCTAATTAGATACTTGAAAGGCACACAGAACTTAGGACTCATGTTTAAAACTGATAAAAATGGCGTTAAGTTGAGAGGTTATGTAGATTCAAATTTTGCTGGAAATACTAATAACAGAAAGTCCACCACTGCATATTACTATGTGATAAAGAACACTTGCATTAGTTGGAAATCACAACTTCAAAAATTGGTTGATTTATCCTCAATTGAGGTTGAATGCATTGCTATTACAGAGGTAGTGAAAGAAGGCATTTGGTTGAAGGGTTTACTAAATGAATTAGAACTTATAGAAAGTCAGGTGGAGTTGTGTTCTGATAACCAAAGTGCTATTTTCTTGAGTAGAAACCCAGTTTTTCATGATAGAACTGAACATATAGATATTAAGTTTCATTTCATTAGAGACATAGTTGAAAAATGTGATATAAAAATGGTCAAAACTCCTACTAAAATAAATCTTGCTGATGCAGGTACAAAGGTAATCCCTATTAGTAAATTCATTGATTCTTTAAGATTGTTGAATCTTAAGGTTTTCTAGCACTTTGTTTTTAACAAGTAATAAGAGCAAATGAAGTTAGTCTCTTGTTAGAATCCACTTAGACATGGTCTCAAATTCAGCAAGGTGGATATTGTAAAGATGTGGTGCTGCAATTGTGAGCCCAAGTCTGTTAGCAATGGTCCAGTTAACTCGACCCGACCCAATAAGCTGAAGGTTCCAAAATTGTTAAAATCGTGTTTGAATAAACACAATTTATCTTAACATGGGGCGGTTTTGTTGGATTATCTACACTTGGCACATTGACAACCGTTGGATCTTCATTATTTAGCTGTTTCTTATAAATTGAAAGGTTGACTCTCTAGGCTGGGTAATCGTCTCCTTGTGTAACCCTAGTTCTCATTTTCTCTCTCAACTATGATATTCTTTTTTGTGTGAATAATCTGTAAATTTCTGAATGAAATCATATTAGTGAGAAAGAAAGAAATTAGATCAATCTCTTAGTGAGATTGTGTTGTAATTTTGAGTGTTTTTTGCGTTTGAGGCAGAACATTCAGTGTTGTTTTGTAATCCTGTATCTTGCCTATTTTTGGGCTATTCTAGTGGATTTGAGCAATATCCTAACGGATGCTCAACGAGGGATTAGACATTATAAGTGGTCGCAGAACCTCCAAGTCATTGGGTTGAAAAAACTTCGTGTTCTTATTTTTCTTGCAATTTACTTTGTTTATCCTTCGTTTACTTGGTTGAATCACAACATAAATCGTTTTGTCTGGGACTAACACCTTCATTCCTAGTCATTGGAATATTTTTGGTAGAAAAAAGAATTCCGTTCTTTTGATTTTCTATGAGATAATTATCCCACTAGCTTTTTAGTTGTCCAATAAAATCAACGATAATACAATTAGCTAGCTTGTTTTCTAGGTGAATTAGTAGTTCCATTTGATAGAATCTGGGCATACAATACAAGCATTTTTTGCATAAGATTAATTATACCATATTCAAATAATGTATCTATGTTCCATTCATAAATGGTACTATCATTTAGACTATTGGGGAACTTGCCTTCTACTCTTCATAAAGAAGATCTTGTGTAGAAGGTCTATGATAATAATTATAAGTAGATTTATTTTTAACCTTTTGAAAAATTATATTTTTATCCAAAGTATTAAGTTGGCTGATTTTCATTTTTTAAATTATATTTTCAATGTTATTAACATGTTTTTCCAAAATATATCATCTTCAGAAGATAATCTTTTGAAGTTTCAGAATTTTCTATTTCATTTGAAAGACTTTCATAATCATAATTATTTTTAGTAATAACATTTACTTTCCTTCCCTTTTTTAGAAACTTCGATCCTTTTTTGTATCAACTAAAGTATCAATTAACTCTTCATTTCTGGATTTTAATGTTCCAAGTTCTAAAGAGACACTAGGTTGACAGTAGCTGGATGGAGGACTTCTCTAGATGGCGAAGGATTTGAAAGATTTAAAGAATTTCTCAATTCTTGTTTACAAATAGAATTCTATTTAGTTGTTTGCCAATTTGATGTATACCAATTTTTGTAACTTTGGTTTGTAGAATAATTTTATCAATACTTGATTCTTCCCTCTTTGAAAATGGTTGCGCTTCCATAACATCAATTTTGCTTTCAACAAAAACTGGATTTACAAGTGGATGAGAAGCTCCATGACTTTGGCCATCCATGGCTTTCCAAGTTTGTGTTTCTTTATCAGTGTGGTTTTATCAAGTCAAACTACTCTTTGAAGTATATTAAACTGCATAATTGAACATTTTTATAAAACGTTTCTTTAAAATTCTTTTGAGCTTCTACACCAAAAGTTGAGAAAAACCAATCTCTAAATTCTTTATTTTTTAGAAAATAAAACTCTTAATTTATGAAACGTTTTAGTTTTGTTACCAATCTTAGTCATGTGTTAGGTTATCCGCCCATAAAGTATAGTTTTGCTGATGTAAAAATAACAATATTCTTATATTAAATAAAATTATTTTATTTCATTTATTGTANTCTTATATTAAATAAAATTATTTTATTTCATTTATTGTATTTATTTATTATTGAGCATGTGAATTAAAATGTCTATAATCACTTGTAATAATATAAGTTGAGTACTTGCGTTGAGAAGTACAATGTGACACAATTTATATTTTGATCATAAATAATTTGTTTACACCAAATATATAAGAATTGACACTTTGTACTGGAAGGTTGTAGTGTTAACCAACACTATTCGAGTTTGTAATTTGTCCTTATCATATAAATAGGTAAAGGTAACACTAGTACACTTGGAATGTATTGAATGGACCACGTGTCAAGTTTAATTTTATAGCATAATTGTGCAAAGAATTATATTTCACTTGATCACATGTTTTTCCTCTAAATCCCTTGTCAAAGTTATGCATATCGTTTTGTAATGTTAATAGTTCTTTGATTCACAAATAGACGAGATTAAATTGATTGGTCAAATATTCCGGTGAGTTGGGAATTTAAGAATGAGGAAAGTAGATAATATAAATTCGTGTTGGGACTGTCGCCCTTAAAAATGGTTAAAGTGACTACCTAAATATTTTCTGTTGAACGGTTAAAATTTGAGCTCATTGTTTAGCGACGACTAAACTTCTACATCTGTAATTTGTTCATGGAATCCTTAAAGAAAATGATACTTAAGTTAGTGAGAATAATTAGAAGGGCGAAACGATCATTTATGCTTGTTGACGTTGAAATTTATCAAAATGGATTTCAAGCCAACTTAATGGATAATAAAGTTTCAATCGTGATAAAAGATTGTAATTGTTCTTGATACGATCACATTCAGATAATTGTTTCTCTAATGTAGGAGATATTTGAAATATGATTAAAAGATACAATGAGAGATTGTAAGGCCTCCAAAGAAAAATTGTCATCCCCTTCTCTTGGCTTTAATCCCATAGTTATAGTAATAAATGTGCATATACCCTGCCCTTCATGTCTCGTCGCTTGTCATTCCGAGCTGAAAAAGTACATTTGTTGCCCTAATCGAATTGGCTAACGAGCTCGAAATGTCAGATCATCATGAACTAATCCTGCAAGTGGTCCCCAGTAATTAATGAATTACTTAGGAAAGAGAGCTTAATCACTTGATTGGTGGGTTATGTGGGCATCACATTAGTACTTTACATATGCACTCAGCTAATTGGATATCCATATATTTCGTCAGCGATTCTCAGTCATTATGCTTCCCTCAATCTTGATAAACTACACAAACTTCTTGTGCAAGCAAAACGATAGCTGAGCTGACTTCAACAACTAACCTTGGAGGCCAACAACTGAATCGACCTCAGGTTAAGACCTACTCTTCTTCTACAATACCCCAAACTTAACCGACCTCGGAGGTCGGACATCAATAGTTACCCCCCCCAGGTCAGTACTGACCTTATTCAATAAGGGACTGACCTTATTCAATACAATTCTCCAGTTTAGTAATTACATCAATAAATGTGGGGGAGCATGTGTCGCTCCATAACTTGTGTGTTAGCTGTCAAGTACAGTAGGTTCCTTCTCCAAAAGCTTTAAATGAATTTTATAAATGCAGTCTAACCGTTCATTCATTTATTATTTTTTTATTTGAACAATCTGAATTCCGTCCTTTAGCATTCTTATCTTTAAATAACTTTTCATTTCTTCATTTTTCACTTTACACTGAATCTTCAGATTTCGCTCTCTAGAAAAATTCCTTCTTATATATTTTCTAAGTGGGGTCGACTCTACCCAAGTATTCTTTTTTCTCCCAGAATACCTTTAGTTATTTCTACGCTTTATACATTTCTTTCTAAATTTTATTGAGTTCGGACGATTCTCGAGTTTAATCCTAGGGAAATCAACAGGAAGAAACTGTATCATCATCGTCCACTCCGTCCGTAAGCCTTTCTTCCGCTAGTTCAGACTGTTTAGAAGTGTTAACTCCCATTCCCATAACTTCCGTTTATCCACAACCATCCAACTCCCTCAATAGTATAGAACAACGACGAAAAATAAGGGAGGAGAGGTTACAAGGGGGTAGTAAGGATATGAACCAAAAATGGGGGACGAGCAACTGTGATTACGAGGGATGCACTAGCTAGTATACGAGCTAAGTATAGTACACTTGATACCGTAGAACTAGTAATCCCATCCTCTTCCGACCGAGCTAACACTCCACCGTCAGGGTGTGTAGCCCTCAACTCGGTGATTCTTCAAGCTGGGTTAAGACTTCCTTTCCCAAAGATTATTCGCTAATTCTTTTCTTCATGGATGGCGGACCTTAATAGCGACTTTAATTCAGTGGAAGCAATTAGGTCACCCCGAACTGAATGTGTCCCAATTTAACGCCTTGTTTACCTTTAAAGAGGATGGGAAGAACATGGGATGGTGGTATACAAGCGTCCAACCTAAGAAGGGTGGGGGACATTAGTTTTAGATATCCCCTCCTCAAGCAAAGGATGGAATGAGGAGTTCTTCTTTGTCCTGGGAGACTGGCAACCATCCTGCCGAAGTGGATAGAGAGGACATAGTCCCCACTCTTTATCATTCTTTCTGTAAGTAGTATTTACTTTATTTCTGATTCAAACTTTTCTTATGAAAATTATTCTATTAACCATCCTTTGCTCTTTTTGCAATTTATGGACCATGCCACCTGAGCTCAGTCATCCAAAGTCAAGCTGACTCCATTCGAGCTCTTTCCAACAAGCAGAGGTCTTGTAAGTTCATGATTTCAAACAAAAACTTATTCCAAGCAGGCCTGCTCCGAACGCTATCACAAACCTCGACGTCTAACCGTCCTACTACTTCCGCTCTCACATCCTCTCGTGAGTCAACTCCATATTGACTCTCTTATCATATCATTTTTTATTACTTAGAAGTTTTAAACTAACATTTTTATTGACTTCTATCCTAGGCTAAAACACAGACATGCTAAATTTTCGGGCAGCAAAGGCAGCTGCTGAGGCGAAGAGAAAGGTTGCTAATACTAAAGTTACTGACCGACCTGCGGAGATGACTTCGGAACTCGAGGCGGAGCAGCCACTGAAGAGACATTGTTCTACAGAATGGTCAGCTACGCTGATTCCTCCTTTCCATCCAGTTCTCCTCAGCTAATCCCTTTGGCTATCCCTACTGCGACATCAGCCTCTTCTTCGAAGCCCCAGGAGAGGTGACCCGATCTGCAGAGGCCAAGCGTGGATGATCTAGTGGGACGTCTTCTTAGATTTCCTCCGAGCTTCTTCTCCAGCGAGTGAAACTATTTCTGCATTACCATCCTTTCTGAGGGAGTCCGCTGCTATTATGATTAGGAGCTGGAATGAAAGAGAGCAATAGTTTTTGACTGATATGCCTATTGGGGAAAGTATTATTTCAACTCAGCTGTACAACCATTGAGCGATCCTCCACATGACATCGGTCACCGAAAAGGTAAAGCTCCTGGATTTTTAACATTATAGTTTTATTATTTATATGACGACCTTTTAACATAACATTTTCTATTTTTAAGGTTAAAGCTGAGCTCGACAAGATGCTCAAATTAAGAGATCAAGACAATATCATTTTTGAGAAAGTGGAGGCAGAGAAGGCAATCTTAGAAAAATTATGGAGATCGCCTTAACATAATGGGGGACGAGCTCAATGCCCGCCTTACTACTGAGTTGAGATTGATGGATGAAGTCAAAGCTTTGCAAATTGGGGTGAGAAGGCTAATGCTCAAGCTGAAAGTGAGAAAAAGAGAGCTGATGAAGCAATAGCTCATGCAACAGCAGCAGTAAAGAGAGTGAAAGAGGCGGATCTAAAGGCTTCTAAGGCAATTGAGAACTAGAGAGCCCCCATTGAGTTCGATGCATTAGCTCATGATGCTGCCTTTTTAGCAGAGGCATATAAAGAGCAACAAGCAGAACTGGAACAGCTAACCAAGACAGCTGAAGTCAGGATCACTCCGGCTGAGGAGGATACAGCTCATGTTTATGTTCCTCCCCAAGACGCCCCACCCTCTTAGTTTCATTCCTTGTACTTAAGTTTTTATTTCAAGACCTCCACAACCTCCTAAATTCAATGAATGGAATTTCCAATTTGCTCTTTAAATGTTTTTACTTCAGCAATAAATCTATTTACTTGAATGTTTATATTGTGACATCAGTTTCCTTTGTGAATATCTCTTTATAAGAAATCTTCTTAATTCGCATAACCTTAGTTCGGCTTGCTCGCAAACAATACTTAGGTTTTTACGAAAATTCCATCGAGTGTTGTAGCACGTGCAACCTTAGCTCGACATGCTCATGAGCAAGGTTTAGGCAATTCCTTTTAGGAATTTCCACCAAGTGTTGCAGTACATGCAACCTTAGCTCGGTCTGCTCATGAGCAGGGCCTAGGCAATTATGTTAATGATTCTCCACCTCAAAAGCACGCATTTTTATTATACATAACATCCATTATAAAGGGTCACCGTTACTTTATTGATAATATTTTTTGAGGTGCTCCGCATTCCAGGGATGTAGTAAAGGTCTTCCTTCCATATCTTCCAATCCGTAAGCTCCTTTAAGCAATACTTTTGTCACTTTGTAAGGACCTTCCCAGTTCGATCCCGAGGACCTAGAATTGAGTTCTCTTGTTTCTAAAAAGACATTTCTTAATACGAGGTCGCCAACTTCGAACTCTCATTTTTTGACCTTCTAATTGTAGTACCTGGCGTTGCGTTGTTTATATACTGTATTTCTGATATCAACCTTGTCCCTTTTTTCTTCTATCAAATCTAGTTCTCCTCGTAACACTTGTTTGTTCTCTTTCTCCAAGTATATCGTCGTTCGAGCAGAAGGAATTTCTACCTTAAGAAGGATGGCAGCTTCCTCTCTAAAGGCTAAAGAAAATGAAGTTTCTCCCATGCTATTCCTAGTTGTAGTACGGTAAGACCACAACACACTGGAGAGTTCCTCTGGCCATCATCCCTTAAGAACATCAAGTTTAGCTTTCAATTTATGCTTGATGATCTTATTAATTGCTTCAACCTGGCCATTAGCTTGAGGATGGTTTGGCGTAGAAAGTGTTTCTGGATGCTGAACTCTTCACAAAAATCAGTGAAACGACGGTTATCGAATTGTTTCCCGTTGTCAGTCACAATGGAATGTGGTACCCCGAATTTGCATTCAATAGATTTCCAAATAAAATTCGTGGTCTTCTACTCAGTTATTTTAGCCAGAGGCTCAACTTCTGCCCACTTTTTGAAATAGTCCATAGCTACAGTTGCGAACTTCATTCCCCCTCTTCCAGTTGGCATAGGACCAATCAAGTCAACCCTCCATTTAGAAAAGGGCCAAGAAGCCATTACATAATTCAGCTCACCTAGGGAGAGCTTGATGTTGGGAGCAAATTGCTGGCGTTTATCGCATTTTCTGACAAATTCCAGTGCATCTTTCTTCATAGTATGCCAAAAATATCCTTACCGTAAAATTTTGTGGGCCAGGGATTGTCCACCAGTGTGATTCCCACATATTCCTTCGTGGACTTCTTCTAGGGCACTCAGCGCCTCCTCCTCATTTAAACACCTCAACAATGGTAAGGAGTATCCTCACTTATAAAGGACATCATCTATCATTGTATACCTTGTTGACCTCATTCGAAGTCTTCTTACTTCAACATAATCCTTTGGACAACTACCTACCCTTAAGAAAGACTTGATGTAATCTATCCAGGTCGGTTTTAAGTCAGCTATCATGACGACCACTTCTGTTTCCTCGATGGTTGGACAATATATCATTGACACAGGTATACTATCAAATTTTTCTATATCTTCACTAGTTGCCAATGGAGCCAGGGCGTCGGCATGACCATTTTGAATTTGAGGAATCTGTTCAATGGATATCGTTTCAAAGTTGTTGAATTCTCATTTCACGATTTGAGAGTATTTGCTCATCCTTTCTTCTCTAGCTTGATATGCTTCATTGACCTGGTTGACCACCAACTGAGAGTATGGATTATTAGGTGAGCAACTTTCATATTTTTTGCCATCCTTACTCCGGCTATAAGTGCTTGTATTCAGCTTCATTATTTGAGGCCTTAAAATTGAAGGACAATGCTTGGCAAAACAGTTGATTGTTGGGGCTAATCAAAACAATTCTAGCCCCTGATCGTGTTTCAGTAGAAGAGTTATCTACAAAGAGTTTCCAAGGTGGTTGATGAGGGGATTCTTCTGTTGGGGCTGAGCTGAACTCTACAATAAAGTCTGTAAGGGCCAGTCCTTTCAAAGAAGAACGGTGTTGATATCTTATATCTAACTGGCCAAGTTCCACAGCCCACTTCACCATCCGACCTGAAGTGTCTGGTTTTTGCAATACCTATCTTAATGGGTAGTTGGTTAAGATTTCAATCGGATGCTCCAAGAAGTAAGGCCTTAATTTCCTTGTTGCTATTACCACGGTGTAAGTCAAATTTTCTAAGGGAGAATATCAGAGCTCGACCTCATGCAAGACCTTGCTTACGTAGTAAATTGGGTGTTGAACCCCTTCTGTCGATTTAGATATGAAACAATTGAGGACAGCTACTCGTCTCGTCTGGCTTTGTACCTCTTTAGGTTTTGTTGGATGATTCATTTCAATGATAGCTCGTATCTTTTCTGGATTGGCTTCAATTCCCCTCCAATTTACCAAGTATCCCAGGAATTTGCCTGAGCTCACCCCAAAGGCACATTTGTGTGGATTGAACTTCATCTCATACCTTGTTAGTATTTTAAACATTTCCGCAAGATGTGACTAATGGTCCTCAACACTAATACTTTTCACTAACATATCATCAACATATACTTCCATGATTTTACCAATCTGCTCGGTGAACATGGCATTGACCAGATGCTGATAAATAGCTCCGACATTCTTGAGACCAAAGGGTATCATCTTATAACAGTAGAGCCTGCGATCCGTCACGAAAGCAGTATGTTCCTGCCTGTTTCATACATAGGGATTTGAATATACCTTGAGTACGCATCCATAAAGCTCAGCAATTCATATCCCGTCGCTGCATCTACCATTTGATCTATTCTTGGCAACGGAAAGCTGTCCTTTGGACAAACCTTATTTAGGTCGGTAAAATCAATGCATACTCTCCAATCACCATTGCTTTTCTTTACCAGGACTGGGTTAGCTATCCACGTCTCGTATTTTGCTTTATGAATAAACCCATTATGGAGTAGCTTTTGCACTTCATTGTTTAAGGCTTCATACCTTTCTGGATTTAAAGGTTTTCATCGTTGTTACCGTAGTCGTACTATAGGGTCAAGTTAGGGCCTATGACAAGCGACCTTTGGGTCAATTCCTTTTATATCGGAGTGATCCCATGTGAAGACATCAAGGTTTTTTCGAAGGAATCCGCTAATTTGATCTCGGATGGGTAGTTGTCGTCCGTGGCCAACTTTGAGCTCCTTTGATGGGTCGCCTGATCTGACTTCTATTTTGTCCAGCTCTTCTACTAGTTCTACACCTTTCATTCGTACACATGGGTCCAATGAAATTAGGTCAGATTTTGCTGTGCATATCATATGGATTTCTGGATTGATCATCACTTGGCATGATTCGGTGATTTGTTTATTTCCCTTGACTTGCCCTACTCCATGTAGTGTGGAAAACTTAAGGAAATAGTGATACATTGACACAATTTCTTTAAGTTCGAACAACAACGGCTGTCCTATGATAGCATCGTATGGATACAATGAATTCTGCGTTTAACCTAGTTCAGCGTGGGGTTTTGCCGACCTCAACTAGAAGCCTGATCTTCCATTTGGCTTTAGTAAGGGCACCATTGAGTCCTAGGATCACATTAGAGTATGTTGAGAGAACTACCTGTATCAACTAAGATCTTGGGAAAAACAATTCTAGTGATGGGTACTGAGATCGTCATGATACCAGGATAAGGACAAGAGTCCACGTCCTTCTCCTCAAACATGAGTTGTTCGTCAAAAACACCTCGGCGATGCTTCTCTGAGATTCCGATCTTAGTGAGGTCGGCGACAATTGGCCTTTTTAATTCAATCTTTTTCCCTAGCTCATTTTTCCTTAACATTTGGACCTGGGGACAGGGTAAATTGGCATTACAAGCTCTCGCCTCAGCTTGATTCCCACGTACAACACCTTGTTTACTTGGAGTAGGAAATTTCATACAATAATAATAGATCGAGGTCGCAGCTTTAGCTCATGTAACATGGGTCTTCCCAATATGCCATTGTAGTTCAAAGGGAGATCTACCACAATATACGGCCGGAGTTAGTGTTCTTGGATTCCCATTTGCTCCAACATTCTAGAATATAGCACGTTTACTGAACTTCCATTGTCGACTAAGATTCGGTGCACCCGAACTTCTGTGACAGTCATGATAATCACTAACTCATCACTTTGGTCCTACAACACTCCGTATGAATCTTTTTTTGAAAACCCAACCCATTCTTCATGAGGATCTACACCAACCTCAAGTTCCGTTACTATAACATTATAATTCTGCAGGTGCTGGTAATGTGCACCTTCCTCTGTATGGACCTCCGGACCTCTCGAGACATTGATTTCCACTTATTAGAGTTCTGATTTCAGCTCAGGCGATTGTATCTTGAGTCCATTGATTCATCTAAGATAAATGGTTTGTTCCAGACTGGTTTAGCTGTCGATTGTCTACTTGACTCGCTTATCTGAGCTTGGCTACAAATTCTTGTAGATGACACCAGCAAATCAAAGATCCACTTCTTCCTTCAAGTTTCTGCAATTGTTAGTGTTGTGTCCCGTCGACCTGTGATATCAATAATACCTCCCTGGGGCTTTTCCTGAATATTCCTTTTTTCTGGGATGGAGGTCTGGGAATGCCTTCGTTTCCTCTGCTTGTAAGAAAACTTCTTCTAGCGTGGCATTAAGGGGGTGATATTCGTGGAACCTCTACGGGTATAATTTGGAACGTACTTGGTCTTTCCTATTCTTTCGTTTATCGCGGTTATAATCTTTATCTACTTGTTTGCCTTTCATTGGTTGTGAAGTTGGATGATTCAAATTTGGCTTGAGATCTTCTTGGTCCGACGTGGCTTCTTCAACACTAATATGTTTCTCAGCTCAACTCAAGAACTCATGGTATGTCTGAGGTCCATCCTCATGTACAAACCACCAGAACTTCGTTTTTGGCCTTAACCCAGAGAAAACTACCATAAGTGTAGCGTCATCTAAAATCTTTTCAACCTCTATGGACTGCTTATTGAATCTACTAAGGTAACTTTTTAGCGATTCAGTTCTTCCTTGTTTAATGCTTACTAACCGCTCTTTAGGTGTGGTTCTTGCCTTAGAACCCATGAACTGGCCAAGAAACTCTGTAGCCAGGTCGCTCCAACTTTTTATGAATCTTTGGTGGAGCCTCCTGAACCATCTTTGGGCCTTATCTCCCAACGTGAGTGGGAACGCGCAACACATTATGGTATCTCCCGCTCCTTGAAACTCCATCCGAGAAGTATATTTATCCAAGTGATTGAAGGGGTCTCCTTCTCCGTCATACCCAATTAGATGTAGCATTTTCAACTTTTCAGGTAAAGGTTCAGCAAAGATATCCTCAATGAAAGGAGAATGTCATTTGTGAGGTATTCCTCCATACTTCCTTTATTTTTAGCTTCTAGGTCAGCGATACGTTTTCTTAAGGCGCTTATTTCAGGTCCTGGCCGTTCTACTGAGTACCTAGCATAGGATTTTTCCTGCACATTTGGAAGTGTGAGGGAATGTTGAGAGCCCAATCTATTAAACACACTGTTGGTTTTCCTTGCGGTTTGTCTTGCAGTTGCAAGAGAACTTCTAATTTCTTCAATTCGGCCTTTGGAAGATTCCACTCTTAAGAATTGGAGGGTCCTTCTGGTCGAAAGTCGTCTGGTCTTTTCTCTTTGTGGGGATTCGACCTCAGTGTACAGTAGCGATGCAGGAGCTTGATTATGTTCCAGCCTGTTGAGAACATTTGCCACTTTTTCAATGGCTTCTCTCATTGCAGTTATCTGAGGATCGAAAGTGTCAATTTGATCTTGGCCTCACCTTGTACTTCGTGGGTGGCTGGTATGTTCAGGATGAGTATGAGATTCATTCCCAGAGGTCAACGATTCATCCATCCTATTTTCAAGTTGGAGGCCCTCCTCTAGCGCCAATCTGTTGACTTTGAAATTTGTCAAAATGGATTTCAAGCCAACTCAATGGATAATAAAGTTTCAGTCGTGATAAAAGATTGTAATTGTTCTTGATACGATAACAATTCAGATAATTGTTTCTCTAATGTAGGAGATATTTGAAATATGATTAAAAGATACAATGAGAGATTTTAAGGCCTTCAGAGAAAAATTGCCATCCCCCTCTCTTGGCTTTAATCCCATATTTATAGTAATAAATGTGCATGTACCATGCCCTTCATGTCTCGTCGCCTGTCATTCCAAGCTGAAGAAGCACATTTGTTGCCCTAATCGAATTGGATAACGAGCTCGAAATGTCAAATCATCATGAACTAATCCTGCAAGTGGTCCCCAGTAATTAATGAATTACTTAGGAAAGATAACTTAATCACTTGATTGGTGGGTTATGTGGGTAATGACGTCAGAACTTTACATATGTACTCAGCTGATTGGATATCCATATTTTTCGTCAATGATTCTCAATCATTATGCTTCCCTCAATCTTGATAAACTACACAAACTTCTCGTGCAAGCAAAAGGATAGCCAAGCTGACTTCAACAACTGATCTCGGAGGCCAACAACTAAATCGACCACAGGTTAAGACCTACTCTTCTTCTACAATACCCCGAACTTAACCGACCTCTGAGGTCGGACATCAACAATGCTTATACCTCAGACATAGATAAAATACATATACGACAGGTCAAAGAAAAGTATTAGGATTCGTTTGATTGTAAATGTGGAAAATGGGTGGAAAGAAAATATTTTATAGGGAATTGATTTGCCTAGAAATTATTTTACTGAGAGTTGTAATTAATTGTGTTTGATTGGTATAATTTTTCACGGAAAATGTTAAAAGTTTGGTGTCCGTTTGGCTTTGTTTTTTTTATGAAAATTGTCCATTAAGGTGATAATTTTTTCTACCATTGGGTCTAGAATTTGTTCCAATTGCAAAAAAAAATTGAAAAAAATTTATTATACCGAATACCATTCGTTTGGCTTTGTTTTGCATGAAAATTGTCAATATAAGTGATAATTTTTTTTACCATTGTGTATAGAGAGAAAACAAAATCAAGCAAATGTGCATCAAATTGTTATACCTAGAAAATAGGTGGAAAATGGATTTCCTAAAAAAAAAGACACATCAAACACATGAAAAGTAGAAAAATAGAAAATGTTTTCCATTTTCCATGGAATTTGGACCCTATCAAACGGACCCTTATTTCCACAAAAAGGTGGAAAATGAGGAAAGGTGGAAAAAAAATTCGGGAAATTTTTTGTCTATCAAACACTATAAAAGTTATAAAATGGAAAAAAATCTTCCATTTTCCATGGAAAATAAGGTGTATCAAACGGAGCCTTAAAGATTTAGTGGCTTCAGCGGTCTTATATATTCCAAGAATGCAATCTTTCGCATTTAGTGGGAAAAGCAAATACTAGTAATTAGATTGAGTTGTATATTTCTCATTATTGGAACTTGGATAATATATGTCCAATCATATCCATGTGGTAGTTCTATAAAATATTGAGATTTAATTACGGTAATTATAATAATTTTGGACTTAATTGCAATTAAAATAAAGTTTTATACTTAATTATAATTATTATGAAAGTTGTGAACTTATTTATAATTGTAATTGTAATTATAGGATTACACATATAAATAAATGTAAACTAATTGGATGTTGACTTTAATTGAAACTCATACTTGGATTTTAATTAAGACTTCTATTTGAAATTGGAATTATTATTAAGCATAAATTTGAAAATATTTATCTTTATAAATAGAGACTAGATAGATATAGAAATCCTACAACAATCATAATACATAATTTCATAGTGTTCAAATTTGAAATATTAACGCTTTTTTATATCATGACATATACATTTATTTATGACATCACTCGTAATACTATGAATATGATGTGTATCACTAAGCACCGATTTTTTCAAATTAAATTTTTCTAGATGGAAAAATTATAATAATTGAACTGCATGTTAATTTGATTAATGTGAATAATCGTAAATTATTTAAAATTAAAAGTCATTACTTTAAAATATGGAGTGAGAGTGGATGTTTATTTAAATAAAAATGTGTAGTCTCCTTTAGTCAATCCATAGGCAAAGAAACACGTTTGTCTCGTATTGGTGTTCATGCAAAAGCTGCAAAATGTAAGGGATCGTCGACAGATAACAGAATTGATGAGTTGTGAGTACTGTCCGACAATGAATAAATTCAATTCAATTTTACTAACTTTTTATGATATTCAAATTATGTAAATAAAAGATAGTTTGATTTTATTTTATATTTAAGTAATCTAAGAAAGATGTAAAAATGTGGTTTTTATCAATTTATGGATGATTGTATTGGATCTTGAATCCACATATTGCTATTTATATCAATTCTTGATTCGTAATCTATTTTTGTTCATGCGTTCTTGATAATCGA
>CAIGRH010087100.1:0-15056 GCA_903798295.1 Fraxinus nigra
TCTTAATTTCGGATAACACCATAGCTTTTGATTGGATTTTTGGTATGAATTTTAGGGATTTGGATCAGTCTCTATCCATTTATTTCTTCTTACTCCTAATACTATAATCATGTTAAATATTTTGTAGAGTCTCTGTTTCTTAGTTTCTGTTTCAATTGGGTGTGAAGCAAAACTCGATCTAGAAACCTTGGTACTAATATTAGCTTGTTTTTAACTTAAGTCAACATTATCAGCATTATACTCTATTATTTCTGTTATTCTTAACGTTACTGTGGACTTATTGTGTATGAAAGATTGAAAGTGTGCACTTATTATTATTTTTTTTTTCAAGTGTTTATTTGAAAAAGCTACTTAATTTTTATTTTGCATTTTTTGATGTAACAAGCATATATGTTTTCTTGGATCAATGTAATCAGGACGGTTGTCAATTGCTCAGTTTGATTTGGAAATGTCTGGGGACTATCAAATTCCTGAAACGAAGAAGTAAGTTATTTAATGCTTTGCCTAGTGTGGTTTGCCAGAATCTTGTACTCTTAATAATGACCGTTATTTTTCTTTATAAGTGTAAATGTAATCATAGAGTTGAAATAATTTAAAACGAGGAACTTTCTTGAAGACGTGTTTAATCACTTATTGCTGAATCTATTGCATGAAAAAGTACATTTGATTTATTCAAGCCAAGGTCGCTTGAAATTTGATGAGTTGTGCATGCACTTATGTTATTTTTCCCGCTTAATCTACACCTGGACCATGGTTCACCTTTTTCAATTTTATCATCTGGGGAAGATTTGTGCATGAGTAAGCTGTGGTTATAGTGTACTGCATTTACTTCTCTTCCTAATTACTTTTTCAGGGAATTAATTGACTGTCCTAAATATGCTGTTTTTTACATCTTTTTGATGCAATATGTTATAATAATATTTCTTACTTTTAATATAATATAATAACTTGATTGCTATGAAGTTTTACAGTTGTCATCAAAATAATACTGACATGAGCAATATAATTGAGGTGCCAGGGCACAAGTGAAATGGGACGAAGCTAATCTGGGGGAAATTGAGGCGAATAAACCCGTAAGGCAGAAAATAACTGAACCAAAGACGCCATATCATCCCATGATTGATGACGATGGTATGCTTATCGAGTTTCTTTCTCATGACTATATATTTGTTTTGACTGTAGAAGACTGATTTTTTAATCAATTATAATAAAATCTTTTTAATCCACTAGAATTTGCTTCTGAGTTTTGCTCTTCATCCACCAGAACACTGATGTCTAGGTCCTACTTGTTTCAACTCATGCCGGTGTTTTATTGTCATAATTCGTAAATCTTTATTGGATCATACAAGAGCTTCCTTGCAAGAACTGTGCCTAATTTGTCAATTTCCTGTGTTCATAAAGTGATTCTTTCTGGACATCTGAGTATGGGGAATCTGGATTTTATCTTGGCTGCTAACTCTTACTTGGTATCAAAGGATAAAAACAATTAAAATTCTTGAGGAACGTAGTAAATTTAAGATTTTTAATACCGTTGATAACACTTGGGACTGATCTTAAATGCTGTAATTATTTTGAGTACCTTGAAGTGCCTTGGATTTAATTCTAATTTGGTGATGCCAGTGAAATGGAAACCTTCATGGCCATTCTAGTATAAATTCAATAAATTCCAATAAGTTCCAGAGTTTTTCAAGGAGAAAGGTTCTTCCCAAGATTAGGAGTAATAAATTTTCTGGGGACTGCCTCATGTTTTACAAATATAGATTCTTGAGGTGCTACCTTGGAAAGGTGATTGAAGTACTTTGTCTAACGAGTCTGCTCAAATCCTATGTTTGCATGGAAAACCTAACCAAATGCAGAGGGGAGACTGTGCATTTATGTTTGTTTATCCTTTGGCTCTTACTCTGAATTGGTCTTGTACCATACTTATCTGTGTTGCCCGAATTCATGACGGGGTTGGGTTTTACAGCATTTAACCAATCTGTACTGATCTTGTTACTCTTTTTCCTTTCTGTTTATTATTATTATTATTATTATTATTATTATTATTATTATTTATTTATTTATTTTTGTGTGTGTGATGCATTGCTGTATTTATGATGGCTCTTTGATTTTTGGGCCAGAAATCCTTCTACTGTACTTAAATTTAGATATGTGCTTTCTTGTTAGACTACCTAGCACCAATTCTCACGGCCACGAGGTGGTGAATGTTGCATAGAATTATACTATAGCAAGTTACTGTTGGTTGATGAAATATTGCTGACATAGGATGCAATAGGACTATTTTAGGGGAGAGGGAAAAGGAAGGGAAGAAGAGAAAGGAGGGGGAAAATAATAGAAGAGGGGAAGGTAGAAGGAGGGAGATAGAAAGGGGAGAAGAACTAGAGAGATGGAAGAGAAGTTGGGGAGAAAATATCAATCTTTATTTCATTTCGAAGTTTGTCTCCATTACAACGCATAAGCCCCTTTATGTAGGGTGTAGTTTAATCTTAATTGAAGTAGGAAAATATATTAAAATCAATCCTTAATCACATTTTCCTAAATTAAATATCAAAATTGGAAACTATATATAAAAATATCCTTCTAATATTCCATCAGTTGCATCCCCCAATATTGAGTATTGACATTTTGTTGAGTTGATAATGATGTTTCTCTTTGTTTTACTTCTTGATCGGTCCTCTCACTAGTTGATGGGGCGAAAATCCACTTGTTAGACTTGCTGTTTGAGGTCCAATTTAAAGAAAATGTCTTGAAAGGGAACTAATTCTACAGCTTCGATTTTCACAAATCTTATTCCTGAGTTTCTAAAGTTGATGAATGTAGGATCATTATCTCCTATTAGGGTAAGTTTTGAGGACAACTTTGGAGATTCAATGCAAGCAGATGCTATATGTTCGGCGTTGAATGATGTGGCTTCTTCAAGCAAAAATAACCCTCGTTGCTCAGGCTGGACATCATCTGAAGAAGAGGATGCAATGGATCAAGAAGAAGGTTGTCTCTGATCACATTTGCACGTAGTTCTAAATATGCAGAAATCTTACCTGGAGTGCATATTATTACTTCTCACATCTTAATTGTCATTATTGTATCAGGTTCACCTGTGTTCTTGTTTGATCAAATGAATTGTTTGATGTTTTAAAGGTTATGCTTGTTGAAGGGTTTTTGTATAGTTATTTATGTTCCATTGCATCACATACTTAGCTCATTTGAGCCCCATTTTTTCTCTTAAGAATGCATTTTGGAATAGTAGATTGGTGGAGAATATGTGGTTCAAAAGTAAGGTTTTGGATTTGTGTGTAATATTATTATAGTGAAGAATGTGTGGTTGAAAAGAAGCGAGAGAATAACGTATTTTGGAAATAATGGGGAGATCAAACTTGATCTAAAGAATTTTTTTTTTTTATTTTTTTTTTTATTTTTTTTTATTTTTTTGGGTCTAAATTCAGTAAATAAGGAATAAAATGATATGTGAACTATAATACCGAGCATGTTTGGCTAACCTTAAAAACTATACTTAAAAGTTCTAAAAGGAATAATGTTTATGGTTCAAAGTTGGGAATAACTAAGTTGCATATTTTTATTTTTTTTAACAGTAAAGAGTTACAATCAAAATAAGCAACTTTTGAACTTAAAAAGTAACTTCTCCTTTTTTAGGCCAAGCATGCTTGTCCCTCCACCTCATCTTTTAAACTGTAATGCTATGTGATTTTGATGGTTTGTTAACTGGGGTGATCACCATAATCTAACTCATTAAATGCAGTTCTATCAGATTCTAATCCCGAGAGGCAAAGTAGCTTCAAGGAGCACCGTAGAGCTCATTATGACGAGTTCCATCAAGTTAAAGAACATCGTAGAAAGGGCTCTTTCGTCGAAGACAAGCTTGAGGACCGGGCCGAGGACAGAAGGTGCGATTCATCTTCTTTAACTGATGGGGTTAAAAGACATTGAAATTAAGGAATCCACACCGCCGGCTAATGGATCTTAAATCCAATTACAAACAAAAATAAATTGTACTGTTGTCATTTTCGTTATGTAGTTTTGTTGCTATATGCTGGTGGTGGTATGAGAGGAAACTTTTGTGCTTTCTTGACATTCAGCTTTGCAACATGTACATAGCATTTTAAGTGTGCAACACGGTATATCATTTCTTTCTGGAAAGATATTTCCTCTGTTAGGTCTCTGTTTCCAGTTTAGACTTGCTTGTATTAAAAGTCGTTCATCCTCGAGACATGTGTACACATTTCTCTTTATTGCATGTTAAGTAAGGTAATAATATTAAATGGTGTCTGCGCTCGAAGTAATCTTATATTTCTGTATAATACCTTATTGGATACTAACCAGTTTTACTGTTCAAACCTAGAATAAAGTAACCCCAATTTTTATTTTTTTTTATATTTCTTTTGTGAATCATTCATAATGAATGTGGGAGCTATGGCAGACGGTTCTTCCTGATAGTCTCAAAAACAAGATAAGAATAAAAAGTTCCTAAATATGGTGACCGTCAAGACATCACACTCCACTTTGCTTATCTGCGTGCCCAATCTTCGTGCAGACAAGAACCCTTCAACAACGTGCTTCTCGTGTACAGCCTGCACAACCCATAATGATTCTTAATGANTTAAAACCGTTTTTTTTTTTTTTTTAATATTTCTTTTGTGAATCATTCATAATGAATGTGGGAGCTATGGCAGACGGTTCTTCCTGATAGTCTCAAAAACAAGATAAGAATAAAGAGTTCCTAAATATGGTGACCGTCAAGACATCACACTCCACTTTGCTTATCTGCGTGCCCAATCTTCGTGCAGACAAGAACCTTTCAACAACGTGCTTCTCGTGTACAGCCTGCACAACCCATAATGATTCTTAATGATCGCTCTGTTGGAAAATAGTTGAGGAAAATTGATTTTTATCAATCTTTGACCAAATATTTGAACGGGTCTTGCCACTTGAATTTTGCGAGAAATGATTTAACACATTCTGCTAGTTGAGGAGAGGAGAGGAATTGGGTATATTTGGAAGTCAAAAACTATTTCTAGATGAAAGAGAAATTAATGGATGAAGTTAGATTGAAAATCAGTCGATGCATAAAATTGCTGCTTGAGCTGTAGTTTCGTGTCAATTCTTGCTTTCAGCACTCGAGCGACCAAATTAGCGCCCAGCTAGTGCCAAAGTACCTGTGCAACTTTTCGAGAGCAAGTTGATTTTTGAATTGTCACTTTGTGTGCACTTCCTCAAACTCTATAAAGTAGATTCCTATGTGTTCGTTTCATTCACTTCAATCCTATGCAGTCATAGCATATCATATAACACCAAAATTTTGTTGAAATTCTGCATCAAAACTAGGCATTCATTTTCATAAAAAGTCGAGTTCAAAAGACTTTTGGTTCTTCGTTTCAAGTGATTTGAAGTGCTGCAATCACTTGAAATTGATTGTTGTATTTTGGAAGACGATTGCCATTTACCAAAGGCACTTGTGAGACAAATTCGTCTTAAGGATAAAGAGTTCAACTCTTATGTCGATCATTTGCATTTCATTCATTTGGTATAAGTTTAGTCCAACTTACCATTTGAATTCGGGTAGGTGTCCGTAGTTTAATTACTCCGATAAAGAAATCATTTTGTGTATTTATAAACAACAATCCGAAGATGAATTTTAAAGTGATTTCTTCACAAATTTCATTTATACTGAATTTTGTTTTCGGTTTTAACTTTTTCTACTCTTTCTTGGGATTAGACTTGGTTTGGTTTATCTTCTGTTTGTGTAACAAAAATAACTACCGTTAATAATGATATAACTGGTGTTACTCCAATCGTTGTTCCTTCGGATACTCCGGTTGATATGACTCTGATCACTTTAGATGTTGCTCTTCTGATTTCGATTCCCCTATCGTTCATCCAACCTCCATTTCACTTGGAGAAAAATCGAAAAAAATTAGCAGGGTTGACTTCAAAAATTGGCAACAAAAGATGTTTTATCTTACAATTCTCAATTTGGCGAAATTTCTAAATGAGAGTGCTCCTGCTACGCAAGAACTGAAAAATTATAGGCATCGTTAATAATATTAGATGCTTGGAAACATTTCTATGCAAAAACTATATTATGAATGACTTGGACTATACGTTATACAACGTGTATAGTTCCATGAAATTCGCTAAGGAAATTTAGGAATACTTGGAGAGGCTGAAGACGTCGAAACAAAGAAGTTCATCATCAAGAAATTCTTGGATTACGATATGATAGATTCCAAGATGGTTATTAGTCAAGTACAAGAATTGCAGGTTCTTTTCCATGACATTCACGTCCACAACATGTCTCTAGGTGAGTCCTTTCAAGTGGCTAAAATCATCAAGAGACTTCCACCAACGTGGAAGGACTTCAAGAGCTATCTCAAGCACAAGAGCAATGAGATAAATATTGAAGAATCCGTCGTCCGATTGAGAATTAAATAAGACATTAGAAAGTTGAACAAGCGAAATGTAAGTCATATACCACATCCAAAGGCAAATGTGGTGGAAACAAACGATAAGAATAAAAAGAGGAAGAACC
The DNA here is from genome assembly GCA_903798295.1 of Fraxinus nigra. Taxonomy (NCBI): domain Eukaryota; kingdom Viridiplantae; phylum Streptophyta; class Magnoliopsida; order Lamiales; family Oleaceae; genus Fraxinus; species Fraxinus nigra. Next base: position 6,545 of record CAIGRH010087100.1, read on the forward strand.
ACATCCAAAGGCAAATGTGGTGGAAACAAACGATAAGAATAAAAAGAGGAAACATTCGGTGGAATTCTTCGAGTAACGACACATCAATGTAAAGAAGTTCTAGGGCAATTGCTACAACTATGAAAATGTCGAATATTTCTCCAACGAATGTCGTAAACCAAAGAAGAAAGTCCAAACATATATAATCGAATCTGATGCATTATCTGATAGAATATCAGATATTAACTTGTCAACAATTGTTTCAAAATGCAACAAAGTTGGAAATTCCTTGGAATGGTAGGTGGACACGAGTGCTACTTACCACATTTGTGTTGATAAGGTAACGTTCTCATCGTATAATCTAACAAATGGTGAGAAGTTGTTCATGGAAAACTCTTCAAGTTCGAAGGTTGAGGGACAATGCAAAATTGTATTGAAGATGACATAGGGCAATGAACTCACCTTTAACAATGTGCTTCATGTGCCGGACATTCACAAGAACTTGGCTTAGGATTCTTTACTTAACAAGAATGGATTCAAACTATTATTTGTGTCAGATAAGTTTATACTTACAAAAAATTACATTTATGTAGGCAAGGGTTATGCAAGTGATGGACTATTTAAAATAAACGTCCTCACTATTGTACATAATAATACGAAAAATAAAATATCTTCTTCTACTTATGTTTTTTAGTCGTCTAATTCATAGCATCATAGATTAGGACACGCAAACTTTAATTCCATACACAAGCTAATGAATTTAAGTTTACTGCCACCTATGCATTTTAATACAAATGGTAAATATGAGATTTTTGTAGAGGCTAAGTTAGCCAAAACACGATTTCATTCCATTGAAAGAAACACGACACCTTTAAAATTAATTCAAAACGATACACTTTGCCTTCAAATCTGTATAAACTAAAGGTGGTAAAAAGTATTTCATTACATTCATTGATGATTGTACAAAATACTCCTATGTATACTTGTTGAAAAACAAAAAATGAAGCATTGAAAGTATTTAAATACTACAAGAATGAAGATGAGAATCAACTTGAAAAATGAATAAAAATGATTTGTAGTGATCGAGGTGGAGAATGTGGCACTGTTTTAATAATTCAGTTCGGAATCTGATATTACTCATCAAACAACGGCACAACACTCACCTCAATCAAACAATGTTGCTAAATGCGAAGATCGAACTCTAAGGAAATGATAAATACAATGTTGATAAGTTCAGGCTTACCTCAAAACTTGTGGGAGAAGCTATACTTTTGACAAAAATTACATCCTTAATAAAATACCACACAAAATCAAGGTTGAAACACCGTACGAGTTATGAAAATGTCGAAAACCTTCATACAAATACTTGAAAGTGTGGGGGTACTTAGGAAAAATACATATACCTAAACCTAAACATGTTAAGATTGGACCAAACAACAGTAGTGTATATCGATTTCTGCTTCGCAAATCAGAAATATTTGATGTACATGAATGTATTATAATTGGATCAAGAAATTCTGTATTTTTTGAAGACATATTTCCTTCTAAAGGAGAATAAATAAGTTCACAAAAGCGAACTTACGATACTGTAAATGAAAATTATCACGAAGATGAAAAATCAAGGTGCAATAAGAGGCTAAAGACTACTAAGACATTTGACCCATATTTTCTAACATATTTGCTAGAAAATGATCCGAGGACATTTATCGAAGCAATGTCCACTCTCGAATCACCTAGTTGGAAAGAAGCCGTCAATAATGAAATTGAATCCATTATGCAAAGCCATACTTGGGAATTGATTGATCTTTCACCAGAAAATAAAGTTCTAGGCTGCAAATGGATCTTCAAAAAAAAGTTGGAAGTCTGATGGATGAATTGACAAGTATAAGGCTCGATTAGTCGCCAAATGGAATAGAAAAAGAGAATGTTTAGATTTCTTTAATACATATTCACATGTTACAAGGATCACGTCTATTCGAGTATTGATGGCAATCACGGCATCGCATAATCTTGAAATACATCAAATAGATATCAAAACAAAAACGAAGAAATGTCATGAAAAATTTGACAAAACTATATTGTCAATTCAAAATTGATGAATATGACAAATGTGTCTACATCCGAAGCACACCTAATGAATATGTGATTATGTGTTTATACGTGATGATATGCTAATTATGAGTAATAACTCGAAATTTATTACTACAACCAAGAAAATGTTGATAAAACATTTCAATATGAAAGATATGGGAGTTATTGATGTCATACTAGGGATTAAAATCTCCAAGACACTTGAAGGATTGTCAGTCTCAATCGCATTATGTTGAGGCCATACTTAAGAAATTTAAGGAGTGACGATAATTTGGTTACAGCACCAGTAGATTTAAGGGTCCACTTAGCCAAAAATACCCGTGAACCCGTATCTCAATTGGAATATTCACGCATTAAAGAAAGTTTAATATATATTACAAACTATACGCGTCCGGACATAGTATATATAGTCAACAAGTTAAGTAGATTTACAAGTAATCTAGAAAATGACAATTTGAAGGCATTAACAAGTTCTTAAATACTTAAAACACATGGTAAATTATCGATTACATTATTCTAGATATCATGTTGTGTTAGAAGGATATATCGATGCGAATTGAATATCTGATACTAAAGATTCAAAGTCTATAAGTGGTTATATTTTTACCATTGGAGGCAAGAGCCGTGTCTCGAAAATCCTCTAAACAAACATGTTTGCACAATAGAATCGAGTTTATTGCTTTAAATAAAATCGAAAAAGAAGCAGAATGACTTTGTAATTTTCTCAAGGATATTTCGTGTTGCGAAAAGGTGGTACCAGCTATCAGCATACACTGTGACATTCAATCTTCTATTGTTAGGGCACAAAATAGTATGTATAATGGTAAATCCCGACACATTCGTCGGAGACATAATAGTATTGAACAACTAATTTCGAATAGTATAATCTCTGTTAACTATGTTAAATCAAAGGAAAATATAGTGAATCCTTTGACAATAGGATTACCGATAGATCAAGTGTACCATTTTTAACGGAAAATGGGCCTCAAGCCTATTGACTAAAATCACCATAGCGGTAACCTAACCTTGTTGATTGGAGATCTCAACATCTTGGTTCAATGAGACAACAAAGTTATAAATAATTCATGCGATCACTTATACCCATTCCTAAATAATGAAAGTGCTAGAATGCTAAGTGTATTAGGATAAGCAATACTTTTAATGATTCCTATATCTTGGAAGATGCCCATAAAAGTATGATATGATACTATAGAAACATCTATGTAAGTGTGAGGTGGGGCTACTTCTATAAGAATTGAGGCTTAAACTTTCTTAAAACACTTATGAAATTAAGAGTTGTTCAGGTCCAAAATGAACATAACCATGAGAACCAAAGTTGTTAAAGAAGTTATGGTATTGATACAATTGTTTTGATTTACAACAATGGCTGAATTGTTCAAGACTTCATGTTCACTTATTAGCCTAGTAAATTCGATTGTATTCGACTAATGATGGTTCAAAACCAAAAGCTATCTCTCCTGATGCTATAGTTTGTCGTTTGTATTCCGTTTTGGAGTCTGCATTTCACTTGGATGTTGGCAATTTCTATTCATGTGGGGAATTGTAGGAAAATAGTTAAGGAAAATTAATTTTTATCAATCTTTAACCGAATATTTGAATGGGTCTTGTTATTTGAATTTTGTGAGAAATGGGTTAAAAGCATTCTACTCGTCGAGTAGATGAATTTGGTATATTTGGAAGTCATAAATTATTTCCACATTAATGAGAAATTAATGGATGAAATTATGTTGAAAATCATGAATTTTTGAATAAAATGAAAAAGTCAATGGATGAAATCTCTGCTCGAGTGACGCTCCACGTCAAGCGAGCAGCGGGATCTCTGCTTTTAGCATTTGGACGGCCAAATCAACGACCAGAAAGTGCCAGTGTGACTTTTCGAAAATAGTTTGATTCTTAGGTTTTGTCATTTCGTGTGCATCTCTTCAACCTCTATAAATTGGATTCATATATGTTGGTTTTATTCACTTCAGTCCTATGCATTAATAGCATATCATATAACAACAAAATTCTGTCGAAATTCTGCATCAAAACCATCCTTTCATTTTCATAAAAAAACAGAGTTCAAAACACTTTTTGGTTCGTCTTTTCAAGTGATTTGAAGTACTGCAATCTCTTGAAGTTTATCATTGTATTTTGGGGGACGGTTGCCATATATTAGACACCTGTAACAGACAAATTTGTCTTTTAAGGACAAAAAAATCTTACCTCGATCTTTTGCATTTCATTCCTTTGGTACAAGTTCAGTCCAACTTTTCATGTGAATTCGTGTATGTTTCGGTAAGTTTAATTACTGCGATAAAGAAATCACTAGTGTATTTACAAACATGCACCTCCACACCAACATCCCCTTCTCTGCCTAAATTTTGCCATGGATTTTAAAAGTTCGACGGCCTCTTTTATGCCGCATATCAAACAATTGTCTTTTATGCATTCATTGAATATTGTGCTTCTTTTTTTTAACACAGACAACATGATGGGAATTCAAATACAATACTCTTAAGATTCATCGGGTAGGTAACTAACAAATTAGTCCATGGATTTGTAATCAAGACTTTATAGATGTCATTGGAAGCTCACTCCAAAATCTTTGAAATCATGATTTTCGGGCTTAGTTTCACATTACATTTTCTACCAAACCACCAATCCAAATGGCTTCGACCCACAACCAATATATTCACCTCGGTTGCTTCTCAATTTCAACCACAAATGACAAGATAATGGTCTTGATTTGTAGCCATAAAGACAATAAAAGATGGGAGAAAAAACTAGTTGAAGAAGATACAAAAAAGGGACCAAAAGTAAGAACCAGCCATACATTTCTTCTCTAACACAAAACAATCTTTTTCTCTCAAAACAAGGTAGTCACATTTTTCTCAAGATTCTTACACAAATCACCCACAAAAAATGGCTATGTTAAACAACATATAGGAATATGTTAGATTTTAGTTGGATCAATAAAGAGGTTAAATAAGCCAAGATTAATAGCCATCCATGGGTAAAATATATGGGTCGTGAGTAACATTAATTCCTTAAACTACTTCCAACGGTCTATGTTGTTTTCGGGTCGTGCCTTTGGACTTGATTGTTGGTAATCAATTCACCATTGGCCGATGCATGAGAAATTATATCCTGACGATTTACATCATAACCCGAGATTTATTGGATATCAAAATCCAACAAATCTACACCTTTATAACCAATCAATCTACAGGTAAACAAAATACAAAATTAATACTTGCATAATCAAGGTAACCAATAAAATTGGGATCGCAAACCTTACCTTGTATTTCGAAGCCAAAACCCCATGAGAAAATCTCACTAGATTTATCTTATCCCATTTCGTGTTACTCGCACCTCGAGAACACATATGATGTGAGCACGGAGCCAAGTACGTCAAAGTCAAGCCTTGGGAAAGACCGTTGATTATCGAAGGAGGTCTGATGACACGTTCGAGGGCAAAGCGGGTGAAAGAAGTGATGAAATTACTTGCTCAAGATACAGTGGATGAAGTGTCAAAGTTAACAAGTCAAGAAACCAAATGGATCAACTCGGTTTAAGCAGGGAACGAGCGGTGTGGATGAAAATGTGCATAACTTTTAGCTCGAGTATCGAATTTCCGTCCATGAGTACATTCCAAAAACGACACGAAATTCAACACGAAAGAGGAGTTAAAATTAAAGTCATGCGACTGCATAGCTTAAAACACCATGCAGCCGCATGGAGGTCAACCGAAAGCAAAACTTTGATTTCAAGTTGTGCTATGCGGCCGCATAGAAAAATACTATGCGGCCGCATGGCTATTTTGGGAGCCAGAATTTCCTCTCTTTTTTAAATTACCTTATTTGATTATGGTTCTATTTTATTTGATATATTTGTAATCTTATAAGTCTATTTCCGTCTTAACCACCTTAATTAGGGTTTAGTATAAATAGATTTTATTATTTTCATTGTAAGGACACATTATTATTGAGATTATTGAGAGTCTGTTAGCTTTCAAATTCTTGTTCTTCATTGGACAAACCACAAACTTATCAAGATCATTCTTGTGGCATTCAAATCAATCGGGTGAGATTCTCAAATATTTAATCAAAAGGGTCAACATTCGTTTACATTTTGTTGGTTATTTTGATTCGTTAGTTTCAAATCAAATCCAAAACTTTGGTTCTTTGGCTTTCTTGAGTTCGATTTCAATTCCGTTGTGGGTTTAGTAGTCCTACGCTATATGGGTTCACATCAACATCTATTTTCATTGTCCATCATGCTCACGAGACGAATCACTTAACTCATGTCTAATCGGTAAACCACAATAGATCCTTAGTCCACGAGATAATTCTCTATCATCACCTCACTTCTCCTAACCTAAGTGGATGATGGGTCTCCACCTAACAGAAGTGATAGAAGTGTCTCTCTCACAGTTCACCTGTACAGGGATTTTCATAGATAAAGGATTCTAAACATTTAATCACATCTCCACTCATGATCCAAATGTCACACTCTGCATCCTCAGTACATACCACCAATGTACCCCTAGGCATTTATACGCCACATTACCAAAAGACACAATACCCTTATAACTAATGCATCACAACCTACTATGCATGCAAACACATTACACCAAGTAATCAGATTACTCTCAAATTCATGTAAATGCACATATCAAACACATTGAAATGCAACATATAATCATGCAATAGAATTAAGCAATCATGCACATTCAAAAGGAATTACACACAGATGCACATGCACCAACTAGGTTTACTCTCAATAAACCTCACTAGGGTAATCATTCAACCCTATAGCCACATTTACCTCACCTCTCATTTTACCCTTCAGCTTATTCGTCTTCTTGGATAGTCATTTACAAAGTGTTCAAACTTATCACAGTTGTAACACCACTTACCACCAAACTTGATCCAACCTTTGCCCTTTTTCTTACCATCCATATCACTCAAGTCACTACTATCTTGAGCTCTACCCAAATTCATTTACTTAAACTCGATTATACTCCTCATCATATGTATCTCATCACTCCTCTTATCATTTTTTTAGTCTTAATCTCCATCTTTTTACTTCTAAGAGAATCAATGGCAATCTCATGTGTTAAGGTATTCCTACCATACTAAATTGCATTATTAACCTCCCTATATGAGCCAGGCATAGAATTTAGCAAAATAATTTCCTTGTATGTTTGAGACACCTTTCATCATAATTAATAATGTCTTGAATAAGTTTGTTAAAAATATCCACATTGTCATCAAGATCCTTTGAAAGATCCATTTTAAAACTGAAAAATATTTCAAGCAAAATTTATTATGATTATACTTAAGTAAATATAAGTCCTTCAACATTTTTCAAAGTTCTTTTGTAGAATCAAATTTTCTAACTTTTCTCAAAACAGTATCAGATAGGTGTAAAATAATTGAAGTGTAAGCAATGTCATCATATTATTCATTTTTGTACTTTTGTCAAATCGGTGGGAAAATTGCTATCTACGACTTTTGAAATTTTTTGTTGGACCAAGATTCATTTCATCTTTCGTTGCCAAATTGAAAAATCCATTTTTCCATTGAATGTTCCAACTTTGAAATATGAAGACATTTTGAAATAATAGAACAACCAAAGTGCAAAAATAGGCACCACAAAGTAATCCTAAGACCGCAATATATACCATTCGAGATTTTCAGGGTTTCGTGAGATTCANCTTTTGTAGAATCAAATTTTCTAATTTTTCTCAAAACAGTATCAGATAGGTGTAAAATAATTGAAGTGTAAGCAATGTCATCATATTATTCATTTTTGTACTTTTGTCAAATCGGTGGGAAAATTGCTATCTACGACTTTTGAAATTTTTTGTTGGACCAAGATTCATTTCATCTTTCGTTGCCAAATTGAAAAATCCATTTTTCCATTGAATGTTCCAACTTTGAAATATGAAGACATTTTGAAATAATAGAACAACCAAAGTGCAAAAATAGGCACCACAAAGTAATCCTAAGACCGCAATATATACCATTCGAGATTTTCAGGGTTTCGTGAGATTCACGATCTCAATATCAAGGGAATGGTCAAACGGGGTCAAGTTCAGGGGTTCCAATAGAAAGCAATGCAGCACGAAGATGTGTAAACAAAAAACTTAGGGGTTGTTCTCTTTGTGTTTGAGTTTTGTGTTTTGAGTTTTGAATTCATTTTGTGTTTTGTGTTTTGAGTGTCTGTTTTGAAATTTCTGAAAATGCGTTCTTTTTGTCATTTTGAAAAACTGTTTCTGAAAACATAAAAATGGAAAATGCGTTTACTTGAAATTGTGATAATTTTTTTAATAATATTTTATTCAAGAAATTTGATTATTCAATAAATTTTAATAGTTTAATGTTAATTTAGTATTAAATAACATATATGAAGTTGGTGAATCTTAAATTTTTTT